>WYDI02004982.1:0-26874 GCA_009867235.2 Psittacus erithacus | reverse complement strand
GTGGTGAGGCACTGGAATGGGTTGCCCAGGGAAGCTGTGAATGCTCCATCCCTGACGGTGTTCAAGGCCAGGTTGGATAGAGCCTTGGGTGACATGGTTTAGTGTGAGGTGTCCCTGCCCATGGCAGGGGGCCTGGAACTAGATGATCTTAAGGTCCTTTCCAACCCTAACTGTTTTAGAATTCACCAACTCAGCTGACTTCTGCTTTTGACCCAAAAGAAGAAAGGTAACAAGCAGAGAAATGAGCATTTATTGGCTAGTGCTAAAGGAAGTTTATCCCGGGAAGTCAAAAGAAACTTTAATTGTGCATCTGATTCTCACTGATTCTTGAAAGTGTTTTACAGTCATGGTGGACATGTTCAAAGGCATAAACTCCAATCAAACACCCAGCTGCCATTAAGAGTCATCAAAAGTCAGGCTACCAAGTTATCTGGCTAACATTTGTGCCTTTGAAAATCTCTTTACGCATCAATTACACTAACTCCCACTTCACTCCCACTTCACAGATGAAGCACACAGCCAGAGTGCCATAAAATATCTTAAAGAAAATGAGTACCAGCTTGAGAAGGGAAAAAGAGAGCAAGCAGTGATCTACAGAGCTCACACAGCCCGAAACTGCTTAACTAACTTGGGCGCAGTCTGGGAACCAGCAATAGCTAAATATGCAGGAGAAAGCAATGTGTAGACATGAAATAATGGTAATGAAGAGAAAACAGAGCCAGAAAGCCTTTGAGATGGAAATGGGTATGAATACCTAATGAATGACATGGGGAAAACAAAAGAGGTGCTAGTAGTGGGAAGAATGGATGATTCTTTTCAAATGGCTGCAAACATGGCAAGAAGAATCACAAAGCTCTTGTTGCTGATGGGGTGCAGCTGGAAGCACACTCTTGTGGACACATACCATGAGAACCTGGTTTGGATCCAAGCACCAGAAACAGGACCAGAATAAGTAACCCTGATCTCCCTATCCTACTACCCCTCCCAGCGAGGGAATTAGGGGAGCTGGCTGTCCTTGACATGAACTCCAGCTGCTAGAGACAGCACAGTGCTGGGTGAGGAAATGCTCCTCCATGTGAAGCAACCTTTCTGCTGAGCAAGGAAAAATGCTGCTCCATGTAAAGCATTCTTTACAAGTTCAGCCCTTCAACACTGTAGTTTGTATCTTGACACAAAAACCATCCCTTTCTTTTTCTTTGTTTTTCATGTATTCTATTGTCTTCTCTTTTTATATTGTGTTGCAACAGCAGCATTGAAGTGAGTAATTGGGCGTCTTTTGTTCTAAAAAGATTTTGACAAGTCTTCCCATGGTACCAGAGCCACTCATTTAAGTGTGAAGGCCCCAGAAGGCTGATGCCTTATCCAACTGTTAGAATGTTTACCTTAAAAATAAAATTACATGTAGGAAGATGGAAAGGAAAAAAGTGAGGCTTCAGAGGAAGAGGAAAAAAAGAATGAAAAAGAGGACAGAGAGGGAGGTACTGTAAATTCCCAGAGTCTGGTGCTTTACCTGCACCTCCATGTACACAGCATTTTAATCACCTGCTCTTATTTGGCATTTCCAAAACCATTTTAGGCTTATTCTGAGAGAAAAAAGACTTTTTCGGAGATGACAGTCCCAGTGATTCCATGAAAAAACAAAAAGGGCATTTCCTCAAATGCTGAGGCTGCACGAAACAAATGAAATAACAAAGGTTTATTACAAAGAAGGAGGAGCATATAAGGTGGATCTTTCACAAACTGAGATTTTTGTCATTCAAGGAGGATCACTCCAAAGGAAAAGGTTGATATATCGGTGGCTTTTTTACCTTGGAATCCATATGTAGAATACAGCCCCCTAAGAATTTTTCTTTTCCATGGCACTTACGTAAAACTGGAATGATTGAGATAATCAAATTAAACAAATAAATAGCAAAATAATTAAACATTTCCCTTCTGGTGATACTTTCTCTTAACATAATGATGCCGTGATTATGTAGTAGTATTTACTTTATCACAATAACACATATCTGTGGTAGCATTCCAGCTGTGATCAGAGTCCAGGACAAAGAACGAAGCAGACTTTGTATTTAAAATATGAATACATGAAAGCAAAAGAAAGATAATATCCTGGTTTTTGTATATATTTCCCTATATGTATTGTGCCTGCATACAAAGAACTTTTATTATTTCACTTGCTTTGTATTTCTCCCACAAGACTGCATCCTCAACCACATAATAGGATAACCATATATAACAGAGGAAGTGGATCAAAAACAAGGCAGAATGGCAATATGGTATAAACTGAGATTAAAAAAAATAAATCTAAGTGCTGACATTATATACATTTGTTATGATATTCAGAATTGTGTTGTTGACATAACAGATAATGGCAGCTGTGTCAAAAAGCAGAAGCACTCATGATGTTGGTGCTTAGACTGAGAAGAGAGGAGTGAAATTAGCAGTGACCAGACTGCTATGGTACAGAAATAGAACAACTGGTTCTGTGAGCAAGACCTCAGACTGAAGCCACCACTTTAAAGTACATCTACAGTTATTTTGCAAGCAAGGCAAACAAATACAGAAATTACAGTCTAACCAGATGAGTAACAGTCATGTATTGCAATGGAACAAAGTCTTTGGTGAACATATTTTAATGTTTCCTTTTGAAAAACAGTTGAACCCAACTCAGAGTAAGTTCACTTTTCTTTCACAACAGAAGAGATTTAAGAGATACCAGAGAGTGCAATAATATAAGCTTGATAAAGAAAGGGTGAGGACAGCATTCTCTCCAGTAAAATATATGTAATGAATTGCTGAACAAGTGGGCATCCAAAAGGACTTATAAACCTGAATCTCTCCCCTAGCAATTGGAAGCAATAGAGGATGTGAATAAACTAATCTTGTAACGGAAGTGTTCAAACTGTAATGCTTCATGTTTTGTGTAACAAGGGCTGCCTATCTAACTGAAATTAAGTCCAATACTTTTTCAGAAAAGTATTCATTCATTTTTAAGAAATCTATTTACTCAGATAGCCTAAAATGCCCTTGCATTTTCTTCTACAACTGAGTAAATCTTAGATCATGTCTCACCCCTTAAAAGCAAACCTATAGTACACTGCAGATTTTCTAAGGGTGTTATATCTGAAGTACTTGAAACCGGTGATTTCACACCTTTTTATTTAAAGCCCTATATAATCTCCTTTTTAGTTTAAAATCTTGACTCAGATCCAGTCAAAGCTTTTAACAACAGACAACAAAATCAAGTGAACCACTCAAACCATAACACTGTGCTAGACAGGATGTCTTTTCACCTTTGTAGGCACATTTGAAATCTTTAAATAAATAATTGGCATGGACTTTCCTCTCTCTTCCTCATGGTTTTTCAAGATTTCAAGAAACTGCATGCTTTTTCTCATCGTTTCTAACAGGGCAGTTGCACATAAACCTTATGGATTTACAGCCAATTTTCATGCAAGGCAGAGGTCCAGCTATATTTAAGAAGTAGTAGCTGCAAATCAAACCCACTGCAGTGCAACCTTCCGAGCTTATGGTTCCAAGCATAAAAGCATTTTGGAAACTAGAGTTATCATATTAACAAATCATTTATATGAGTACTTCTAACAATATGAAGAATAGAACACAAGAAATGGGGACATATTTCAGAAAGACCATAATCTGATTTTAAATTAGATGTACAATAATACAAGGTAAATAGCCATCTCTCGCAAACCCAGAAATCGTAGCACATTGTTTGCCATGCTAGGAGACATAAGCCTGACATAAATGCTTTTCAACAGATTGATTTATTTTTTGTAATAAAGTTAATAGATGCTGTTAAATAAAGATTCAGCTGAAAATGTCTGGAAATCACTGTTTGATACACGTCGTACAATAGAGGCTCTTGGTAGGCTTAAATAAGATCTTTTTTTCACTCCCCCATTTGTCCCAGCATTTTGTTTAGGTATCAATTAAACTGTATTATTTGCTGGAAATTAGCTGCATCCCTCATGTTCCTCAGAATTTGCTCACAGGCAGTATTTAATCACCCCAGAAATGAGTCACACAATGACAGGTGGGTTTTCCACTGTAAATAAACAGCTATTTTGCCAGAGCAGCTCTGCTGGCTGATATAGGTCTTCCAACACATGAAGTGAACTGGTCAGGGCTGGAAACGATCCCACATCTTTCATTTCAGCTGGCAGCCCTCATGGAAATCAGCCTTGACATAAACCCTTCACATCTCTTGGAAAGAGAGTGGCATCAGCCAACTGTACACACAGAAAGGTTCTTCCATGCATGTTAATGCCAGAACCATAATTCACCTACACCTCTCTGATACCTTCTTAAGGTATTCCTACTCCATTCCTCCGCTATTACTTCTCCTTTCTGTTCCAGATAGGCTTCAAAAATCTGAGAGGCTATGGTGAGCTTAATCTTCAAAAAAACCTGGGTGTTTTATAAAGGCAAACTCGGGGAAATCCAACCTTTGTGTAAACTTGATCTTGGCTTCTTACCTAGGCAGTTTATTCTAATAACCTGAGAGTATGAAAACAATAGATTGTCTCCACCACTGAATCAGTCTGATCGGCAAAAGCTTCTCTCAGCTGTGACTGCAGTTGTCTCGGCTTTGAGGAACAATCATATGAAAGAGATATTTCATATATCATATATCATATCTCTTATGCCAACATAGCATATTAACAACCCCATAGATAAACTGAGACCAGTCAGCACTTCAGCTCTCAGAAGAAAATGGAATTTGGTGCATTTTTGCAGCAGAGAAATAATCTTGCATGTCTAGGTGGACACTGCCATCCCAGAGAGGAAACAGCTGTTTCAGTATAGCAGTCTCATATAAGACCTTTAATAAGTAAATACCAAATAACTACTCAACTCAGACATAAACCTTCTCTGAATCTTTTTTTTTTAATATATATATCTATCATGTAAGAATGAGAAAACAGTGTCAAGCCAGATTTAAGCCTGAGACGCATTTACAGCATCTTAAACTCCATTGCTCTTTTCATTTATTCACATGAAATATTTCAGATCCCACTCAGAACTCCTGGGATCCAGGTAAGAAAGAGAGACAGTTAATCAACTAAATATGCTTAACACAGAACGGATGTGAGAGATTAAAGGTGCCAAGTGGCTTCATGGATATTGCTCTGTGCCAAGTCCCTGACATAATCATTGCTGGTTTGGACTTCACCTTTGCCTGACCATGCAAAACTGCTTTTTGGGCCAGGTTTGGGGTACGATGCAGCTAACATATGGGGCACTCCAACAAAATGTCCAGTTTCACCACAGTTATTTCAGACATTCCAAATAATTTATTTTGGCCTTACAATTCAGGGCCATTTCCATCATCTCTTGATAGATACCTGAAATATTTTCTTCCCTTTGCTTCCACATGCACTCACTGAAGACAGAAAACAGTTTGGCAAGCAAACAAGGAAAGTGGTCAAGAATGCACAGCCATGGCTTGTCCAGGAACTGAATTCTGGTCTTCTCTAGTCTTCAGACTCCTTAACAAATTATTTACTTTGATTGAGATGAATTAGTTCCACAATATTTTGTTTCTTTCTTTAGAAAATCAATAACTTTAAGAAATATGGGACAAGGTCAATGTGCCACAATCTGTTTTTTATCCCTACATCATATTTTCTCCCATTTCCCTGCTTGTACTCGCATTTAATTATGGCTCCATTTTAAAATTAGGCTTAAAAGTTTACATTGAGCTCAGATTAACAGTCCATCATTCCTGGACTTGTTTTATCCTCTTTCTTCCTAAATTCAGGTTCCACATTTGCTATTCTCCAAGAATACAGCGCTATCTGAAGATAGTGGTTAAGTACAGTCTTACTATTAATTCTTATAGTGCTGAAAAGGAAATTATCCAATATCCTCCAACATGAGCTCCTAAAAATATTTGAAGCATTTTACTGTGTGGTCTGTTCTTCCACACTTATTTACATGAGTACTATTAGTTTACCCATTTGGGGCATGCAATATTGCTATATCACACAGTTTCAAGAACTGTTTGCAGTAATATCCCTGTTTCATACAATAAGGGTCCTGGATTGATTCCTGCTGATTCATATATTCTTTAATTTCACAGAGATGCTGTCTGCACACAGAGTTCTTCAAGCCATTCTCAGAGCAGATGTTGCTTATTCAGCAGCTTTGGAGACTCCTGTCTTACAAGAAGGCTGCCCAAACATAGCAATGATTTTGTTAAGAACTTCACATTAAATATGGCAAAGCTAATCTGCAACATTTAATTTTGGTTTTATGTAAAGCCTGACCACTACTTTTTTCACTATGACTTTATAGGAGTTGATGTATATAAAGACTAACTGATCAAATATATCTTGATATATTTTGTATGGGATTTATGAGATATCCTTACATTTCAGCATTCACCCATGTTAAAGAAGTATAAAAATGACACTGCACATTTAAATAATTTGATAAAAATTAACTCAATCTCATGCCATTTAGAGATTATTTTTAATTATTTTTTTCCACTGTCTTTTGTCATTTGCTGTTTTTTTCTTTCCAAACAAGTCCATCATCTGCCTATTTCTTTTTGATACTGTGGATGCTACTTACACAGCTGCCACCTCTTGTACTTTGTAAGGTATGACACCTGTGTAATGGGGGACCTCTTGTCCCCACTGTATCCTTCAGTATGTCTGAATGACCTCTTTTCTGTGACCTATTTCCAGATGGGTGGAACACGCTTTTAGGACAGATTTCCTCTACAAGTTTGAGATACATTATTCCCTCCCCTCCTTCTCGCAAGTTTCTTGCCTTAACTGCTAAAATATTGTTGTAATGCTCCCAATGGTGTCTCCATTGTAATAAACAGGCTGAGCAAAGAGAATCTGTATGACCTAAAGAGCATCAGTAGACTATTGGTGAATGATATTACTGTGTCATTTATTATTATCCAGTTAGCTTGTTACAAGAAATTTCTTCTAAATTTGTTTAAATTCAGAGTTCCCCCCAAAAATGGAAAACAAACATAGAAATGTGAAAGGAAAACACTTCTTGTCTTTAACTTTCTATCTAATTCTTTTTCCTAAAAAAAAAAAAAGGGTGAAGTCCCAAAGCCTTAAGGGCTTGTCAATGTAGGAAAGCTATAACAACACAGGTCTACACTGAAACTACTGTAACTGTCTTTATAGAACTTAGAGGAAAATGTGAGTGCCTGCTCTTAACCCCTCGCTCAGTATTAAGGCCTTCCCTTGAAGCATCAATTCAGGTACTTCAGCCGAGGTGGCATGAGAGCTGTCTTCAAAATCAAAGGAGCACCACTTCAGTTAAACATGTGCTGGAGCTCCCTCTTATCTGGGGGCAATGAAGATTTCATTGACTGCTTCACCTTGCAGGTTCTGGTAACATTCAGATTGTTTTCATTCAAGAGAAAATGTGACCATGAAAATGCTGTTTGCCTCACAGGACTTTCTTCCACTCACAGGAAGACAGGTGAGCTGCTGCTCACTAGGCTCCATGTGGACAGAAATATAGGCAATGAAAACCTGCAGCAACACCCATACCCAAGATAAGTAATTATCTGTTGATGCAAATAAGCTGTTGCTGAAAAAAAAAAAAAAAAAAAAAAGAGTTACTAAGTCCCTGACTGACTATTTCCTGGAATGCGTAAGAATGCAGCTGCATCCATATGACTTGAATGATTCCAATGGTTCAAATGGCTGCTATAAGAGCCTGGTTTGGTATCCACTATGAAAAACACATGCCTATCTGTGCCACTTGTCTAATGCTCTTAACAAAGTGATACTGCAAAGTCCTTTTTCAGTTAGAGAAATAAAGGGAAGTAGCTCTTTAGAAGATAATTTTTCTGATATATTTTCCTTTGATTTCAAAGACACTTGAAGCTTGAAAAGTTCTAAGTTTGGCTCCAGCTTGATGTTACATCACTCCAGCTTATGATGTTAGTTTCTGATTGATTGCGGCACAATGTTTTGCTACCAGTAGACATGTTATACATTACCTGTGATGTTCCATTATTTTTGCTTCTTTCTGATCATTGGCTCAAAAACTTTGGAAAAATTGTAAGAACACAGGCACTATCCTGTAAGAATGGTTGTTTCATAATTGATGAATAATCCTGCTGATTATACTGTACTAGACTAGATCATACTGTATAACAGACCAAATATATATGACAAGAATCTAATCCAAAAATTCTTATTTAATGAATATTTTCTTCTTTTGATCAGGTCTTTCAATGAGCTTTATTTTTTCTTTAATTTCTCTCCTATAACGTGAACGTAGTAGTTCATATTGCATAAAGCATTTCATGAACATATGAACAAGTAGTTCATATTTCATGAAACATTAGAACTAGGAATTATATCACCAGATCTTTCAAATGAAAAACAAGGGATAACATTCTCAGAAGACTGTTTTTTCATAGGATAAGTAACAAATATAAACTGAAAATGCATACCAGTCTAAGATGTTTTAGAGGGATGCAACATCAAAAGAAAAAGCTTTATTTCTTCAGTTGGTTTTGAAAATGTGAACCTACGTTTATGTTTTTCACTGTAACAAAGTACAAGAGATTTTTCGGTGCAGAAAACTCTGCCTGCTGATAGTTACTAAAATAAAGCCACCATGCCCAAAGCACACACACCCCCCCAAAAAAAAAAAAAAAAGGAAAATATTTAATCAAAATCACATGGTTGAAAGACTTTGTCTTATGGCATATGAAGTATGAGAGAATAATGGCTTGACTTTCAGGTTTACACTCTAGTCTTGTTTCAAATGCCCAGGGTGCAAAATGCAATTAAACATTCAATAACTTCTCTTGGAATATAGATCTTCAACTAGCTCTCTAAGGATCTTATACGCTAGGTCCTCTGGCACTTTATACGGCTGCAATGGTAGTGTCGTGTTCAACATTTCTTGTTTTCTTTCTTCGCAAGTTGTTTAAAGCTAAAGCCTGCCACTTCTACCCTCTCTTTAGATTCTTCTTCACAATTTGCAAGATTTTGACTTATGCCTGTAGGTGAGCCTAGCCATAACTCTTTGCCAGTGGCTGTACTATTTCTATCACTGGAGATTGCAAAACCAGATCTTCTATTCTATGATTCTATAGCAGCAATGCCAAACCAATCAAGAACTATGTACAGTGAGGTACAAATTAGTTTTCTAATAAAGTTAAAAAGTCTAATTACTGAATGAATGTAAATGCTTATATTAAGCATGTGAGAAGGGCTTCGTCAGAAAGGTGAACATATCTCAAGCTCAAACACAACTTATTTTGCACTTTATAAAAGTTTTCTCTTTTATTTATCACTTCGTATTTGTATTTCTACAAATAGATAGAATTTGCTATTCTACCATTTCTGGCTTTTGGTTAATGTTTATCTGAAGGAGCTAAATAAGGCTGTCTGAAGGGCGCATGAAATTTGCCTGGGTACAGGTATTAGAATTAGAAATGTCTTCACTAAGATCAGCTTTGTAGTTCCAGAAAGGCTGGGTGAGTATGTGAGCTTATAAATACATAAGACTGTAGGGAGGAAATCTGCATAAAAACCAGGAATTTTCTCCCAGAGAAAGTTTCATGCCCCAGTTATCCTGTCGCAAGTGCTACTGGTTGCCAAAGCACGTCCATGTGCTGTATAGAGTCTGTACTGCTTGCACTTCACACATTAGGAGAGAGGCACTGAAACTCATTTCTGTTTAAGTACCTATGGGGCAGACCATAAGCTATTTCTCACTCTGGCAGTATATGAGACATTTCTGACAGCTCTGAAAACAGATCTCATTCCTGGCATAATAGCAGAGCCAAAAAGCAAGTTAGATCTCATTATTACCTACAGCTGATTTCCTAGCAAAGTCATCTTGCGTTGTTCAATCTTTAAGCATGGTTTAACTTGGACTTTCAGTCTCCCAGGAAAATTACTTGCTTTCATGTGTAGCATGAGGAAGTGTATTGTTTATACGCTCACAAGAGAAATATAAGCACTGAAAAAAATGCCATCTATCATGTCCTAACAAGTCCCAAACCTTATTATCTGGTATTCAATCATTGATGTGTTTCTTGAGAACAACCATGTTGTCTTTCAGCCTTCCTTTTGACGAGCTAGAAAATATTTTCCTTTCTAATCTCCTCTTGCAAGCTATGTTGTTGATTTCTCATATCCTCCTGTTATCGTTACCATGTCTCCTCCCTTTACCTGATTGACCGTGCTTGTACTCAGACGTCTGGCTATAACGTGCTATCTGCCTTGAAAAATCGTTGTTAGAAATCCTCTTTCCCCATTGAAAGAGACTTACCTCCTGCAGTAGAGGCTGGTATTTGCTTTTTCAAGCAATATCACACTGATTATTGACAGAAATCCTAAAATTTACTAGCTATATACAAATATACTTCTCATTTACAAAGGATGGCCCTGAATTTACAAAATTTCCTGTTTTCCCCTTGTACTTTGCATTATTTGCTCATGTCAATTATTTCAGACCTGTTGCTAACCTTTTTTTTTTCCCTTTCTGTGAAATTCCAGTCCTTTGCTGCTGATGCTGTACAACCATGTATTATCTGCATATTTCATTACTATACAAGGTTTTTACAAAACTACTTATTAATGACTGATCACAAGATCACTTCCAAGGGAATCCCACCACTGACTGCCTGCAGCTGAATGCTTCCACATCCAGCACAGCCTATTTTCCCATCAGAACATTGGCTTATATATGCTTTTTAATGGCACAGTATCTTCCAGCAGTCAAAGCTTTTGTGTAGTTATAGTAATTAGGACCTCTCGGATACCAAGTGCCTCTTTATAGGCTACTGCCTACAACTCACCACTTTCTGAAGACAGTGAAAGATGAAGGCTGTGCAGCATCTCTCATAAATATACCATTATTCAATCTGTACCTATTAGCATGGTAATATTCTTAATATTTTGTATTTGCACATACCAGACCTATGTTTGATACTACTTCCCCTCATTGGGCCTGATTCTGACTCCCAGCCTGTGTCAGTCCAGTCTCCATCCCTAAGCAAGTGCCCAGTGTCCAGGACTGGAGCTACCCCTCTTTCCCTTGGCTGGGGTGGTGGGGTCATGCCCTGCCATCCAGGAGAGGTCCCCAAATCTCCTGGCCTTAAGTCCTCTGGGAATTGCTAGTCCACACAATGTCCTAGCAATTACTGGAGTTAAGACTCAGCTCTTTGGTGCCAATCTCTATACTCATTTCAATCATTACAGGTGTTCTGCTAACCTATGCATGTTTTCCACAGATCTGATATTGCATAATAATTTTTTTTACCCACATCTCTGCATATCATTTAAGCCAGTGTGATAACTGGACCATCTGCATTTTTACATGTTACATTTCATGACAGCTGGAGTTTGGAACTGAAAAATTGTATTTTGTTGGAACCATACTCGTAGTCATTTCATCTTTTCTACACTCATGCACATGAATATGAATAAACTATCAGATTTTCCCATTAGTTTTTGAGATATCTTGATTTATTTTGTTTATAAGTCTACAGTAATAAATCTGACAAGGGAAAATATAATTATTAAATAAGCAACAAATGGAGTTCTTGCATTTATGTTTGGATGCAAATCTGGTAAAATATCACCATGGTTCATGTGCTACAGTTGAAGACGTTACAATATTTTCAGTCTAAGGCCAGGCAAGATAACTTGTGCATGGGGAATGGCACGGTTTCAAGGTTCCCATATTGGTATATCATGCTGGTCTGTCCAGCATATAGTTACTGCACACAAACATGAATATCATATGCTCACGACCTGATCTATTTTCTACTTCTTAGGAAAAAAAAAATCAATCATAAAATTGCTGGATCTAGGCTAAGTGGCCAATACTGAAGGCAAATTTAAAGGTAAAGGATGGAGACAGTCTGGGTTAAGACATACATTTTTTTGTATTGCATGGTGCAGGTACAGACACCTCTTAAAAGTGTATCATTTAATTGTAACATTATGTCCTGTCTCCTTTGCATTGTTAAAGTGTGTGTGAAGTTAGATTTTGGCTAGCCTTGGCTCCATCATGCATGGCTGAAAAATAGCCTTGTTCTTCTCTGGAGAGGTTATTTCAGAAACTATACACCAATTGCATCAAGCTTTTGGGCTGCTTAGTATCCAGATTCTCCACCCAAGTCTAGCACAGATGGTCCCAAATGCCATTTTCCCACTTCCCAAAGGTGGGATTATGCCAGGCCAGAGGCATATGCTCCAGCCATAAAGTGGTATTGAAGACAACTCAGAGCTCAGTCCCACATTAACAAACATTATGTTGGGGAGAAGCTGCAATGGCAGGAGTCAGGGATGCCCAGTCCATTCGACTATGTATGTTGGCAAGGCAAGAAAATAAAAAAACAGTCTGCCTGTACGTACGTTCTTGCTCTGCTTCAAATCTACTGTGCTGGCTGGCATCTACAGCATTTTAAGCAGAGACTTCAAATGCCATTCATTCATTAACCAGCAGGAGGAGTATAAAACCCCTGAGAATGTTTTGTGGCTATCTGACAGACTGAATATGCAGCAAACAGTGTAAAAGTACTTTTTGCATGTGACACAGCAAAACCGAGAGAAGTGGGTGGATTTCAAGCAAGAACACTAACCTGTTGCTCCAAAAATATCTTTTTTTTTTTTTTCTGTAATACATATTACATATGGTAACCTTGGCAAACGCTTGGTTAGCAAATATGCAAGTATATTTTTGTGGACATGCAGTAGGACACTTTTAAACCTCATGTTAATTAAAATAAAATGGGAAATTCTTCCCAGCAGGTTGCTTTATAGAAAGACAGGAAATCTTATCCTGTTCTCTATAGCAGTTGACTTGAGAGACATGGTCCAATGAAAACCCCAGCCTGCATCCTGCCCCTTCTCTGTCCTTCAGAGAAAAGACTCCGTAGACTTTGGAGTGTCCTTCCAAACAGAGAAAATGAGCTTGAAGTGTCTTAACACAGAGATATGGCTCCATCACAGTTCACATTACTAATTTCCTAGAGATCTGAAAGTGTGAGGATGAAATCAAAGTTGCTGCAGTGCAGAATGCAGCAGCAGACAATTTTACAAGAATGCGAGTGCTCACACAATTGCTGTTATTTTGCTTCTAAGTCACATGAATAAAAACCTAAACTACTGCAAATCTTTTCCTTTTCCTCTTCTTTTTATTTGCTTCCCTTCTTCCTCCTCACATAGTAGAGATACAAGTGTACTGAATATAGACTGTGTGCTGGTTACTCAGTCATGAAAGGGAAAGCTAGCATACTAATATAGTAAAAGTCGAAAGGCTGTTAGTGTCAACATTGAACAAGTACAGTAAATGAGGTACTACGGTATTTTTAATGAAAAACTTAAAGCGGTTTTTTCCCTCCTCATATTGTCTCCCTGTAGAGAGAATATTTGACTACTACGAAATTATTCCTAAAACTGTAGCTTTTATTATCACTTAAATTGCCAGAAACATTAGGACATCATTTGTGACAACATTAACAACCAGCCAAAATAGGAATGGAAGTAGCATTTTTCTTTTATCTTTTGGGTTTTTTCAGTTAGATTTTTTATCTGTCCTGCAATGAGAACAGTTCTATCTTGAAAGTATTTAATAGTATTCACACTTCATCCTTGCTTCAAGGCTTATTTGAAGATGAAATTATGAAAATACTCCTTAATCTTATGTATTGTAGACTTCCATTGAAATATGTGGAATAATGTAATTGTATAAAATTAATCTACCTATCTATCTATACTCAGAATAGATATTAATTTAATGATTTTATTACATGTTAATAAATTAGTTCCAGGAAAAATGTTTCTGATTTATTTTGCTATTTTTTCCTGTGTAAGCACAGGGAAGATTTTTCCTGAAATTTGTTGTTGCTTGATGCAGAATACAGTTGGTGAAGTGAAAGTCAATTCTGCAGCTATTTATCTTTACACGTACTGAGAGGGTTGCTGACAGCTTGAGTTCAGTATCAGAATAAGACTTTAGAGTCCTAGTCTGGAGCTGCTGTTACATAACTCATCAAGAATATTTAAGAATCACAATTTAGACTGGTCTTTCACTTTGATTAATATAAATCATATGATTTTTTGTTTCAACAAACAAAAGTGTATTTCTAGGTCTACAACTAGTAAATATGAAATTTCCTTTCTGAATTAATTGCAATTTGAGCATACCCAACACAATTCACCTGAAAATCTTTTTAAATTCCCTTATATACAACTTGCTTGATATCCTTGTCCACTTCTGAAGCAGTGTCTTGGAGAAAGAAGAGAGGAATGAATAACGCTCCACTCCAACTGTGAAGAAGATTCATGGTGAATCAAAGAAGTGTCAGCTTAATATCACCTCATAGAAAAGGTAATATTTAATTTTGCATGATAATATTTTGACTTAGAAAATCTAACTCTTCATGTTTTACTATTACAATTTACAATCCATCTAATTCTTATATCATTTGCTTTTGCAGTAGAACAGCAGAAGAAATTGATATGTTGATGGATTGCAGAGTAACAAACAATGGAAACTTCCCATATAAGCAGGCATAAATGATGATGGTTTCTAAATTAGCCATTATCATTCAGACAATATTTGAATGGGTCTCTGAAAACACTAGCACATTGTTCTGCAATGATCATAGAGGCAAATCCAATGTTTGAAGTTATTAGGAATTGTATGGGGAACACAACAAATATATCTTTGCATTGCTTTATTAATCTTTGGCATGCTCACATCTTGAACACCATCCAATTCAATCAATTTGGAAAAAGTACAGTGTAATTTTAAAGTCATGGTAAGTGTAATTAGAAATACAGAGTAAATTCCAAGTAAGTACAGACTGCATCTCTTCATTTTGGAAAAGGCAAGACTGAAGGAAGTAACCAAAGAGGTCTACACAATCTTAACTAGCAGACAAGCAGAGTTACGAGTTATTTTGAGTGAATATAAGAACTGGAGGTACCTCAGTCCTTTTATTAGAAAGAAAAAACAAATAAAACCTCTTTTGAACAACATACAAAAACTCATTTTTGCAAAATGTAGAGGTGAATACTAGTTTAAACATATTCAAAACTGGCCTACAAAGCTCCTGGTTATAGGTTTGTTGGTGTTGTGTTATATGTAATAGAAGTGATGCAACATCTAGCATCTGCCAATCCTAAAGAAGATGGTTTAGGGCACTGAGGAAGAACTGCCCTCTCTATTCTTTGTTTTTACATTCATCCTGTGTGTTTACAGCTGATCCTTATAGGAAGGAAATCTGGGACAGGATAGATTATCTATGTGGCCCTGAAGGACAATTGATAAAGACTTAAGAAGTACAAGGATATTCCTTGGATTTTTCTTTATATTTTTTGAGAGGCTTTTTTAAATGTCTTTACTATTAATATACTCTTTAATTATTTTCTTTAATCTCTACTATGATGACAGCAATATAGCAGCTTAAGAAAGTCCTTCCTATTGCCAAGATTCCAAGCACTGCGGCTTTAAAAAAATTAATATAAACCTCATCAACAGCCTTGCTGAACACTGTGCATTTAAAACTGCTAATATAACAGGGTTAATAATTATCACACATGTTTTTCAAGAGGAGGTAGGTTCTGGAGCCAAGCTGAGTTGCATAGGACATTTTTAGTAAATTCAACTGACTTTGCAGAGTAGGTTTGCATTTATAAATATGTTTGGAGTCTGAAAATGAGTAGAATTCTCTAGTTTGTGTGACTGTAAATTTAAAGCAATGCCTTGTGTTATCTTCTTCTGTTAACTCTTTTTTATAAGCCAGATTGCTGAAATCAGCAGCTTCTGAATATTCTAGTCTACTATGCAACAGATTCTGTCTCTTTTCCTTCAGTCAGTGCCTGTGTGTCCATCAGCTCTTTGGGTGGAGTAAAAAATATTGAACAAAATATAATTGATAACAGAGATCTAACAATAGTTTACACCAGCTGAGAATCTAATCCTTTCGGTTAGGATGGGAGAGGGAGACTGGGGTAAGAGCAGTTGTCTTTATGCCTTTACAATGAGTATCTGAAACACTAATGTTGCTATTAACAGAATTATAATAAACTTGGTAAAGATGAACTGCAGTCACATCATTTTTTTCCCAGTGCTGATACAGCTTCCTTGTGAAAATTCCTTCATGCAGAGGACAGGGAAGTTCAGGCATGATATGGTTGTGACATTCTTCTGCTTTAGTTTTTTCTGTTGCTGTCAAACTGAAAAGAAGCAGGGAAGATTGGCAGAGTCTCATACAGGAAGATTTTGGCAGGAATTTGTTACAGAATTTGTTTGTTCAAGTTTCTTCGGAAAAAGGGGTGTTTTTTAACAGGTTAGACGAAGCAGAAAGTGTCCTGAAAGCTGAAATCCAAATAATTCATTTAGTGCACTGGTATGAGTATTACACCCAATGTGGGCCATGCAATCCCTGGTTTCATAACAAATCCGATTCCATTGTACTTTTGCCACAGGGCTTTTATGGACCCTCCTATAAATGAATCATTTGGAAGTCACCAAAGACAACAAGAAAAAGCATGCAAAAAGCTCCTTCTTTCATCTTCTGTACCCTCATCCCCCCCCAAAATAAAACCTAACAAAAATCAGACACAAAACAAACCAACCTAGAAATTTTGTCCTTGCAAAATATGCACACCAGCATGGTCTGCAGTTTGGATATCTATGTTTAAATCTTCTCCCAATGGGAAGCAATTTTGCCAAATGTTAAAAGCAGAGGCAAAGTAAATCCTGACAACCTCCTGTTCCCTATTAGTCCTGAAAAGCATACCTAAGTGGTTGGAGCAGTCTTCTGGAAAGCTAGAAAGTGTTAGATTCTGACAGAAAGAGTTAGATCCTGGAATTATTACTGACATGTCTCTCATTTGAGGATTTCCATTGCTTTCACATTGAATTAAACGTAGTGCAGCCAAGGACAGCCAACAACACTTTGAAAAAACCTCAATGCTTAGAAGCTATGGGCTACATTTACAAAGGTCTCTAGTTGCCTTAAAATGCCCAGCTAGAAGCAAGCAGGCACTCAGCTCCTTACGAGGTGCGTGAAACTCCTCACAGGGTGCCCGTGTGTAAGTTAAAAAAGCTAAACATCTATTTCCTACCATGGCAACGTCATAATTTAAGCTTCCCTATGATACAGGAATACTTTTCGTGGATGGTGAGGGAATGATTGAGGGACTCCCCCTGAGGGTATGTATCCCTGCTTCCCACCAAAGTATCCTGTACAGGGGAGAGAAAGCTCCACACACATTATCAAATACCAAATTCTGAAAGTGACTGGAGTCAGCTGTAGTCTTCCTGAAAGAAAAGATTCAGCACTAACTGATTTGTAAATTCAAAACACTATTTATTACAGTGTCTATTCACGGCTGACAGTGAGAAATCACTAAGGGGTAGAACACTCATCTAGCAGTCTTTTTAACATAAAAACTGCCAAAATACACAGCCTTTTTCTTAACTGTTTTGCAAAATGACACTCAGATGTTTCATCCTTTCCACAGGTAGTCTGCCTTTTCCTTTTCTAATATTCTTGTGCTCTGCATTAAGAGAACTTGATCTAATAATTTTATCCCGGATTTGCAACTTCATTTTCCAGACATGAGCATTAGATCCTGCTGTTCCTCATGTAAAAAGACAAGAATTCTTCTTCTGTAATATTTTGCATACCCTTTGAGCTGGTATAAACAATTTTGAGAAAGACCAGAGGAAAGGGAAACTCTCAAATGCCTGCTGCACCAACTGGAACTACAATCTGTCTTTAAATACCCTCACCAGTCCTTACTCAAGAGCAAGGGTGTGTGAAGTGGTGAAGAGTGCAAGACCTTGAGAGTTGTCCTTTGCAGAACTGCCCAACTTCCTTGCAACCCATTGAGTTTCAGGAATTGGAGCACATGTCCAGAATTTCACCAGAGATGGTGTAGCAAGGACACAACAGTTTGCAAGCCTTATAGAAAGTTGTGCTTGGCTAGGAAAATGGTCCTTCACACTCTGATCCTGCAAAAGCACATGCAGTCTATCTTAGCAGGAAGCAGAGCCATGCAGGGAGGAGATGGAGCAGTCAAAAAGAGCCTTTAAAAAATTCTTCTGTCTTCTAAAGTGCTGGTACTCATATAAAATGTGTGGTAAATGCCCTCCGAAGTGAATCCTTAAAAGACAGAAAAATTTTTGACACGTCCAACTAGAATGAAATAAAAACAACACAGAACTAGTTACAGAGAAAAATACGTCCACAGTATTTGTTCAGCAGAATAATCATTAGCAGTGTTGAAAAAGAAATGGAATTTGTTGCAACTGCCATTGCTGGCGATTTCCAAAGATGTAATTGTCAGGCAAAGGCCCAACTGTTATTGTAAGAACATAGGCTACATAAATCTTTCACAATCATCTCTTCTGCTGATTATTTTTATCTGGACAATTCTTGCTTTAAGTGATAACTGTCTTGAAATTCAAAAATATGTTGCTAATAATCACCCTCTTGATTGCAAGTGAGGAATCACTGAGGGAGCCATCCAAAATGATCCAGCCTGTGGAGTGACCACTCTTTTATAGAAAAGAGGGGGTTTTTTCTTTATTTTTTAATTTTTCTTAACATATATTTGATAATTACATCACCTATATCTTTTTTTAAAAGTTCCATTAGAAACTCTGTCACCCTCTTCATATTCTCCTTTCAACTTAATCTTCCAAAGGACATGCATATTTTCATGGGTTGTCCCTATCCTACAAGATAACCAGGTAATATGAAGGCTGTACAGGTGCCAGCATTAATAAGCCCCAGATAGAATAGTCTCAACCTACTGTGAATAATCTTCTTGCGCCTGCTGTGAAAAGTCTGTGGGTAAGCCAATCTATTTTAAAGCGGGTCTTTAAAATAATCATTTACTTTCTCTAAAAGCCCCATTTCCCAAGAATGGCAGAGGGGGGTTTCCCTTTCAAAGAACAGGCTATATTCAAACGAAAGGCCATGAAAATGAAAGGAGTGACACTGGCATCACATCGTCTTGGCAAGAAGCTTGGGGCGTGCTCCCACATAATTTTTTCAAAAATTCTTCTGTGATCCCTCATACAAAAACATGCATTTTATCATGGGCCAGGATCAAAATATGATCTATATATGCTTCTTCTTGGGTTTGGGTGCAGTTCCCAAAGCTCCTTCTGAGGGCGGGTTGCTCAGTGACAAAGCTTCCTCCAGCAGCAGCCACACCTAGCAGAAAGAGCAGCTGAATTTTATTGTCATTGCTGTAGTATATTTATTATCGGCTTGGAAAGAGCCATCTGTTATAACCTAACTCAGCTGAAAACAGGCACCACTTAATTGCAGCTGTAAGTTCAACATGCAAAAAGGCTGGAATTCTCTCCCTGCGTCGCAGAAAAAGCACCTCTACTTAAAGATAATTTAAGGCACATCACCAATAAACACATTAAAACCCTCCTGAAAGGAAGGTCACCATGAAACTTAATGGACAGAGCAAATTACTCCTGTGCCTTTTTCTTTCAACTATGACTTTGTGCCCTGAACTTTGAAAAGTATGGTCAAATAGCCTTTAGCTGCAGATGTAAAGCATAAGATCATTGCATGGATACTGATTTCATTAAGCAGCCCTGTATAAATTAGCATTACTTACTGGGGGGTATGCAGCTAAAGGCACTGAAAAGAGGTGGGATCAGTGACTTTTTAACAACAGTTTTTGTCCAGGTTCAGTATGAGAAATGAGCGATATTTTGGATTTTCTCTAAGTTTACTACTTTCTCTTACTATTAAGATATCTTCATTTGTTGTTACAGATCTGTCCTAGCAAATTCTCATTAGTAGTTCTCTGTTATACTGGAGGATGCCTCAAGTGTGGTTTCAGAGCATCTGGTACTATTCCACTGCCTGGTATTATTCCATTCATAGACCCAGGGATGGAATACAGTGCTATTACTATATCTGCAGATAAAATAAAGCTGAAGGGGGCTGCAGCACTCTAGAAAACATTACCAGAATACAAAATGATCTTTGCAAAAAAAACGAAATCAGTCTGGAATTAAAAAAATATCATGCAATAAACTCAATTGCAAATAGTTCAGGCAGGCAGGAATACTCTACTTCAGACAGGACAGAGGAAAACTGGCCAACTATTCACTCTGTGAGAAACATTCTTATGACCACAGTGGATCATAAAGTGAAATTTAATCAATGGTGACATATTATAGAAATCAAAAAAAGTCCCCAAACTTTAATGCCACCCTTAAGTGTATGAACAGGGATATAATCTATAACACTGAAAATAACCCTTCTATCCATAAGACCTTAGCTCAGATACTGAATTTGGTTTCAGGCGCTGGATGTCAAGAAGTATGGCACATTTGGAGTGAGAAGATTTATGAATACCAGAAGGCCAGAGATCCAAAAAATGTGACCCAAACAGGGGAAAAAACACAGAAGGAAAAATTAAAAAAAAATGAATTATTCAGTTAAGAGAAAGATGTTAGGGAAACATAACATGGAATGCAAAAGCACCCTACAAGGAATGAAGGATTAATCTGCCTGTGCGCATGATGGTTAGGACTGGAGTTAGTGCCTTAGGAAGTAAAGGAAATTTTATAAAAGTAAGGATAATGAAGGACAGGAAAAGTTTCCCATAGGAAGGAAGCGTTTCTAGATTTTTTCTGAAGTTCCTGAAAACCAGATAAAACAAATGCCTGAGAGAAATGCTTTGGATACAGGAGATTCTGCTTTTGAGTAAAAAGATGGGTTAAAATGACCTCTTGAGATGGCTTCCAGCTCTCTCCCTGCTCTATCTCTTTACATTTCACCATTTTTACGTACCTACAGCAAGATATCTAAAGGGAGTTAAAACATTAAAGAGTACATTTAATATTTTTTCTACTAAAACTAGCAAATTAATGATACTTATAAAAATGGCTTGCTCATATAGCTCCCTTAGTGTGCTCAAATTACAAAACTCTGTAATACTTGTTATTCATATGCGAGCTCTGCTTACCATTAGGTTCCAAATTGCGTCATCTGCTTTTTCATACTTGAATCTGCAGACAGCAGTAGACAGGAAACCTAGTCCAATCTTAGTGAGACCAGCAGCAAAGGAAATACAAGCTCAGCCATTAGTTATCTTGCCATAAGTAAGTATATACCTTTCCCAGACTAGCAAAAGCAATCATGGATACATGATACATCATCACAGGTATTAGTGTGCCTACCCTTAGCCTGCATTGCCCTTTACCAAGTGTCACTGAGCACATAAGCCAAAACTCATCTTTCCTGACATTTCCCAGTGCAGCTGTAGCAAGTAGTGCCCTTGTTAAACTGGGTTCTTTCGCAGGAAATGTCTGCGGTGTGCCTGAATTACAGCAGTCACAAAGTAATCCTGGGCCTGCTTGCCAGTACTCCAACCCCTCCAGAGACTCAGCCAGCCCAAGCTGTTTGGCAGCTGAAAGCAGGTTTTGTCATCTCAGCAGTGCAGCAACTGCTCCCATTTTGGCAGGAGCAGACTCTGGCACATGCACAGGCTTTTCCTGGCTCTACTTGGAAAAAAGCACCCAGCATGGTGCCTAGATAAAGTTGGTTCTTAACACAGAGTTCAGGCTTGAAATAGCATATATGTCAGAGCAGCCTTCAGGATGCTCATAAAACGAAAAAGGGGTGTCCCCCATCAAAGGCAAAGCCTTGCTCTGCCTCGGCTTGCGCTCTTTGCAAGGGGCCATTCCTGGTTCCTTGTCTTCTGTTTCTTGGTATCCTTGTGCACAAGTCTACATTTGGTCTTTCCTAGACAAAGACCTTGCCAGAAGTGCAGCAGTTTCACTGCCTGCACCATATTGCCCTGAGGCAGGTATTAGTTGCCTTGTTGTCAGAGTGAAGAGAGAGATAAGGGTCCCACATGTGACCAGGAAATGAGCAGTCCTGGCTTACAGGGCTCAGTTATGACCAGCTCACAGGGTCCTGCTTCCTACCCACAGCCTTGCCATTTGATGTACCCCTTGCTTTG
This sequence comes from Psittacus erithacus, assembly GCA_009867235.2. NCBI lineage: Eukaryota > Metazoa > Chordata > Aves > Psittaciformes > Psittacidae > Psittacus > Psittacus erithacus. The sequence goes on along the minus strand of WYDI02004982.1, from coordinate 4,876 downwards.
GTCTATTGATTGCATTCAGCAGCAATAATTTTCCAGCCCAAATGAAACAACTACCTGTAGCGTCCACACAATACTGAATTGTCTGAGCACCTAGTACAGGACTGTATCATAGCATTCTTCCTAAACCTTACAGTAATCTGCTCACATACTTTCAGAAAACAAAACACCTTTCTGGATTTTACCCTATAGTTTTACTCTATATCCAGTACACTGCTAGGCCAAGAATAACAAATAAAAAGAGGGGATCTACCAATTGTTTATATTTGGAGGTAGAAAGAGAAGAAATAAAAAGAAAACAAATGAAACTATAAATATTCCAACCCTTCTGGCAACCAAAATACAGAGTAAATTTTGGGAGGGCATGCTTCAGAATTCTTCTCTTTTATATGTAAATATTGAATGTGCTGTTAAGATTAGATTAACTGGTCTGAATTAATAAAATACAAAACATGAAGATTTATTCAAAATTCAGGCCAAACTTCGAGCTGCTTTGAGGTTCAAAAAAAAACAAACTAAGACTTGTACTACCTTCCCTTTCCACTACATTTTGTTTTTGCCCAGCACTTAAATTCTTCAGCAGCTGGGCTTTGTCAAAGCAAAACCCAGTCATGCTGGAATGCTACAAGCAAATCCTTATGCATCCATCCAAATTCCGCATTCTTGTGAGATTCAGGTAAATGGGATAACCTTGCAGATTCCTTCACCTTTCAGAAGCTTTCTTGTCTTCAGTAATTTTTAATTTTCTGATTATTTCTCTACTTCTACATAGAGAGAGAATGCTAAGTATTTGCTATACATATTAAGCACCAGCGAAACTAGGCTGACAAAGAATGCTTTTACCAATTAATTTGCAAGTGGTATTAATGGAAAACATCTCCTTTTAATCAGGGGAAGTCAGGAAGATTGTCCTTCCTTTTTGAAGATCAGTATTTTAATACCAATAATAAACCTCCTAAGAACACAGAGAATTATAAGCCTATAGCACTCAGCCAATGGAATCTTTCTTTGTCTAAGAAGAGAGAAATACTTTCATGGTATTCTCTTTTTCCAAAACCTATTAACAGAATATCTTACAGTGTACACACCACTACCCATTCTCTTGCAACATCCTTTCCTTTTCTATATTTACTCTCCCTTGGAAAAGAAAACAAACTCATCTTTAAGAGAGTCCTTACCTGAACCAACTGCAGGAGAAATGCGTGTTTCTACATACACACAGAGAATGGGTGGGCTGCATGTGAAAGAGTGTAGCAGAAGGAAGAAAGGGGAATAATATACATGCAGATGACCCTCCCTGACCCGGGCCACCACTATGGGGAAGCATGTGTAAAACTGTATGCAACAGCTGGGAGGCGCAAGCTTGGTCGAATTAATAACCAAGATAGGAAGTACCAGGGCAGCCCTGTCATAAATACTAAGCGTATATAGTCAACAAAAGCAGTGCTAGAAAGGAAAGAGTAACCATGGTCATGCTTCCTTGGGAAGGGCATAATGGGAAGGACATGGTGGTGAGAAAATGCAGAAAGTATGGACTAAAAGTGAAGCCACTCAAATGATTGTGGCTGACCTGCTGCTTTGTTCAGCGCATATGAGGATCTCACCCTGTTGTTGACAAGGTAGTCTCCAGAGGATAGAGACAAAACACTGACTAGTCAGTTTACTCCTTTCCATTTTTCACAGTTGTCAGGGCACTGGTATTGGGATGTACAAGGAAACAATGGTAGATGCTGTGTGTTTGAAAGCAATAGATATTATACCAAAGACACTGTGCTAAATCAATGGACGATTTGACCACCCTAAGAAGACTGCATAAAGTCGCAAGACTTTTAGAGAAGGTAAGATGTTAGTAAATTGGAAAGGACTCAGAGAAACATAATCAATGATTAAGAGACAAATGATCTTCTGAAAAAATATTGAAAGAACTGAATAGCTGAGATAAAGCGGGTCATGCAAGGCAAAGACTGCAAATAACAAAGATAAATTATTTAAGACTATAAGAGGAAATGTAATCCACTGCCACTGAATATCACTGAGCAGAGGAAAATTCAGTAAGCAAATCTGGAATAAAATGTTTCTTTTCTGGTCCAATAGCTTGATGAATAGCCTCCCAAAGGATATGATGGATACTGTATGGCCTGAAGAAATTTAAACTTAGAATTACAAATATAAAGAAGAATAAATAACATCGAGGGTGGAAAATCATCTGGAAATAGTGATGAAATTATATATGCTAACAGTCTTCCTTATTTTGTATTACTCTTTTTTTACTTTATTGTGGAAACAATGGGAAAGATTATATATGCCATCATCATCATCATAACTTGGGAAGGGCTCTACCCATGCTTACTACAAGCACGCTGATGTCTGAAAAGGCCAAAGCAGGATAAGCAGATCTGCTGGCAAAAAGCACAGAGGAAGTTCTCCTTGGGTGGTATAGGAGATGGAAAGCTTTTCTGCAGTGTCTTTTCTCCTCGAGACCGTTTCTGCTTTTGTTCTTAAAGGAGACAGAAGCGTTATGCATGGTGTGTCTCCAAATCTCATGATTGGAGGCCAGGGTGGATCACCTATGGTAGTCAGTATGGCCAAGGCTGAGGTATTGTTTCAGGGAGTCCTTATATCTCCTCTTTGGGGCACTTCTTTTGCGGCAACCAGTGGCGAGTTCACCATAGAACACAATCTTAGGGAGGCTGTGATCCTCCATCCTGGAGATGTGCCCTGCCCAGCGCAGCTGCATTTTCAGCAACATGGCCTCAATATTGGTGACTTCTGCCTGTTCAAGGGCAGTAACTTTAGCACATTGTCAGCCCAGTGGATATTTAGGATTGTAGGGAGGCAGTGCTGATGGAAGCGTTCAAGGAGTCGCAGGTGCTGGCAATAGATGACCCATGATTCAGACACATATAAAAGAGTAGACAGTACAATAGCTTTGTAGACACTAATCTTTGTACTTCAGGTGTTTATTGCACCAGCCAATTTCATGTTTTCCGAAGGCTCTGTATGCCTTTGCTATTCTGTTATCTATCTCTTTGTCGATCGTCACGTCCGAGGAAACGATGCTACCCAGATAGCTGAACTGCTGGACTGACTTAAGCTCTGACTTGCTGATGGTGATATGGGGATGATGTTAGTCATATTGTGGCCCTGGTTTGTAGAGAACTACTGTCTTCTTCAAGCTGACTTACAGCCCAAAAATCTCAGCCAACTCTGCAAAGCAGGATAGACACTGCAGAGCTGCTTCTATCTGGGCAATGAGAGCGGCATCGTCAGCAAAAAGCAGTTCGTGAAAAAGGTAATTTAGGGTCTTGGTGTCGGCCTTCAGTCACCTTAGGTTGAATAGGCTCCCATTGGTATGATATCGGATGTAAATGTCATTTTGTTTGTAGAAGTCTGCCATAGCTCGTTGGAGCATCATCCTGAAGAAGATTGTTAATAAAGCTGGTGCAAGAGCACAGCCTTGTTTCACACCATTGGCTATTAGGAAGGGCTCTGAGAGCATCGCCATATCTCACTTGACCACGCTGATCTTCATGTAACATAAATATCATTTTGAGAAACTTAGGGGGACATTCTAATCATTCCACCGGCCATTTTCTGATCACAGCATCAAAAGCTTAGGTAAGATCACCGAAAGTTATATAGAGTCCCTTGCTCTGTTCTCTACACTTCTCTTGCAGTTGTCTGAGAAAAAATACCGTGTCCATAGTACTTCTATGGGCACTGAAACCTCATTGACTTTCAGGTAGAAGTTCTTCAGCGACAGCTGGTACTAATCTGTTAAAAGGACTCTTGTGAGGATTTTTCCAGCAATAGACAGAAGAGTTATACCTCGGTAGTTTGAGCAGTCTGACTTTACTCCTTTTTTTTTGTACAAGGTTATGATGATTGCATTACAGGTATCTGGTGGTAGCTCGCCTTTCTCCCAACAGTGCATAACTAGCTCATGAAATTTAGCACGGAGTGTTTGACATCCATGTCTCCAGATTTCGCTTGGGATTTCCTCAACCCTAGCTGCCTTGCAGTTTTCGCTGGCTGAGTGGCCTTAAGAGTCTCTCCCATGGTAGGGGCTATATCCAAATCGTTTTTCACTTGTGATGACATGTGCTGTATTCTTCAGCCTTGGACTACACGGTTGACACTGAAGACACTTTGAAAGTGTTCAGACCATTGATTCAGGATGGGGATTTCTTTGTGAGAAGCGCTTGGCCATCTGCACTGAGTAGGGGGATTTGAACCTGGTGTGTGGGTCCATACACTGCTTTCAGAGCCTCATAGAATCCTCTGTGGTCTCCCAAATCTGCGCATAGTTGAGTCTTTTCTGCTAGGTTGAGCCTCCACTTGTTCTGGATGTCCCGAAGTTTCTGTTGGCGTTTACTGCATGCAAAATGAAAGGCTGCTTTTCTTACAGGATGGCTGACAGAGGTGTGCTTTATTAGCAGATCTCTTCTTTGTCAGCAGTTCCTGGTCCTCCTGATTGTTTTCATCAAACCAGTCTTTGTTTTTCTTTGAGGAGAAACCTAAGGATTATTCGAAGGACTGCAGGATGCTATTTTTAATGTGTTGCCATAGCTCTTCGGAAGAAGAGTCTGTGGGATATTCTTCAAGCCTAGTTTGAAAGTTTGCCTGGAAGCTGTCTCTCGCGGCAGCTGTTTAAAGACTGTTAAATTTGAGCCTCTTCCTCAGAATGCTGCCCCTCTTAAGTCTGGGCTTAAAGTGGAGGTTAAGTTTACAACGCACAAGGCGTTGTCTATTTGGAATTCTGAACTAGGCATCACTAGACATAGTCAGCGACGTGCCAGTGTTTAGATCGAGGATGCATCCAGGTTGTCTTCAGGCTGTCTTTCTGCTGGAAAATAGTGTTGGTGATGATAAGCTGCTG
>WYDI02004979.1:0-11510 GCA_009867235.2 Psittacus erithacus | reverse complement strand
AATGGCGGTGGGCGGGGCCGGCGGAAGGCGGGAAAGGCGCCCATTGTCTGTGAGGGGCGGGGGGGGTGGCCGCGGCCCTGCCCCCCTCGCTCGGCCTTTGTTCCGCCCGGGAGCTCCGCAGCGCCGGCCCCGGCCCCCCCTGCCCCGCGCGGCGCCTGTCAGCTGCCCCGCGGTGCCCGCGGCCGGGCCCCGGGCGCCTCGAGCGGCGGGACGGGCCCTTGGGCACGGACCTGGTGCCCCTGGTAGGAAACGCGGGGCGAAACTCCCCGGGTTTGCGTGTGGGGATAGGGCTGAGCCGCTGCGAGCTGGGGGTTGGTGGCTGCCCGCTGCTAGGCGAGAGTGGTGCCAAGTTTACACCGCGGGTCGGCTGGCCAGGCTTGGTCCGATATATCCTGGGTGGGAAAGCATCCGCTTCCCTAACAGTGCTTCATTGAAACGAGAAACGAAACAGAAACTAGAGGTTTCCCCAAAGCCTTCTGCTCCGGATGGCTGAGCACCTGGAAGGCTCTTCCTGGCCCTGCTGCTGTGCCTCCCAGCATGGAATGGGTGGCCTGGTGTAAACACTTACTCGGTGTTTTGTTTTCAGGATGGAAGAGGAACTGGCAGCTCCTTCCACATCCACAGACAAGACAGACAGGTGAGATGGGAGTCAGGTTTGTCAGTTACTGAAGGATGACAGTGGTTTGGGTTGGAAGGGACCTTAAAGATCATCTAGTTCTGACCCCCCTGCTGTGGGTACCTTCCACTAGACCACGTTATTGAGTGAAACGAAAAAGTCACCCTTCAAACTGGTTGTTAGGCTTGAAGTTTAACTGGTGGGGATGCTGCAGGTGCTCACCTGCAGTCTGCATGAATGTAGTCCAATAAAACCCCCTCAGGGAGTAATAAACACACAAATACCAGCTGTTGTTTGGGGAGTTCTTGATCTTTGAGTTAGTGGTGGGGAAGCATTGGGCAGGTATCAGTATGTGACTTGTGTGTAGTAGTTCTTCTCTGTGTGCAGCTCCTCTTGTCCTAGTCCAAGGTTCTGGACTGGGATGGACCTTTTGGAAATGAAACTGACATGTGCTGAACTGAAACAAAACTTACATCTACCATTCTCAAATGCATCATGCTGTGCTATGGGAAGTCAGAAACTGGGTTTATTCTTCTTTTTCTTGGCTTAGCTCGCATTGGAGTCTGCTGAAACACTGCACAGTACTCAGCGTGTGACTCTTAAAGTATGTTCTTTAGCATCTGTTGTCATAACAGGTTCTGATACCTGCTTCTTGCAGGGTTTGGTTAAAATAAACCTGTCTGCCCTCGATCATCAAAAGTAAAAGTTGGTCCAGATTTAAACAAAACAAAGTATCCCCACCTTGGTACTTCCAATCAGCGTAACATGTGCAACTTGCTCTGATGTAAAGCTGACTCGGGTTTGAAAGCTGGATATGAAATTTCTATGGAAACTAACAGAAGACTGTTTTGTTTTATCCCCCCTCCAGTATGGATGTGGATGGAGAATCAAAGAAACTATTGGGTTTAGGACAGAAACACTTGGTAATGGGAAATATTCCGGCTGCTGTTAATGCATTCCAGGAAGCTGCGAGCTTACTGTGAGTAGTAGAATGTTGTGTGTGTTTTGCATGGTGTGGGGTTTAGTTTGACTATGCTGTTGTGTCTTATGCAAGGAAGACATAAATTGTTACCTTACACAAGCTGCTGTGTTTGTAGCGCAGCTGAGGAGAGGATAAACTACTTGATTTAACTCAAGCATTGGACAGTACTGTAGTTGGGGTGCAATTTAGGCAGCCTTTGTGATAGTAATTGCCAGTGCAGCTCCCAAAGGAGAAAAAGGGATTTGGTATTTTGTCTTGCAGTGTATGGTTCCGATGGCTGTCAATATGTCAATAATGAGGTAGCGTTACTTGCTAGTAACTTGTTTGTACGTCTTGATCAGTCTCTGAGGGTGATGTCTCTGGGGTTTAGATTAATCTGCTTTGCTGGGTGCTTGAGAGCCTTGTCTTGCTAAGTCAGAGCCGCATTCATTATCTGTTCGAAACAGTGGGAGATGGGCTCACAAACTGATTCTTCCTGTCCAGGCATCTGTAGCTTATAGGAACTAAAACCTAGAGCAGGCACAGGTAAATAATTCCTCGTTAACTTTTGTAGGGGTAAGAAGTATGGTGAGACAGCGGATGAGTGCGCGGAAGCTTTTTTTTACTATGGAAAATCTCTTCTGGAGTTGGCAAGGTATGCTGACAGTTTCTTGTTTGATTAAGTCTGGCTGGTGTAACAGGATTCCACCCTCATATAGACTTGGAATACACTACACTTCGTATATGCTGGGTGGGATGAGCCATGGCATTGCAGCTTGTGTAGTTGAAATGGTGGTGTTACAGGAGCTAAGGGATAACAAACGTTTCTTCCCTTTAGAATGGAAAATGGTGTACTGGGAAATGCCTTAGAAGGGGTGCAGGTTGAAGAGGAAGGAGAAAAAGCTGAGGATGATTCTGCATTACCAGCTGCTGATGGTATGTAAAGCTGTGACATGTCATGGAGGCACCAAGCTGTGTTTTCTGGTCTAAATGATCCTTTATCTTAAGTAGCCTGAAGCATTCTGTTGAGACACTGAGCAGCCTAAATGGACTTTGTTTTGTTGTTGTTCTTCTAATTTAGCTTAGAGATTGAATAAAACTGCAAGGAACTGGTCACTGAAAGCGTATGTTACAGTCACCAGGTGTCTGTGTCGTGAAACACTGCACTCAAACTTGCTTTCTTAAGCTTCACAGTCAGCTTGACCTGCTTTGTAACCTTGCAGCAGTACAGTGTGTGTAGTAGGACAGGCTGGAGTAAAATGTCCAAGAAAGTTGCTATTTTATATTCCCTGCAGCTGGAGATAATACAGGAATTCCTGTCAATCCAGGCTATTAAAACACTGGCACCTCTTGCTTAGCTGTAACTAAATGCTAGCGCTCAGAACTGCACACTGCTTGAGCAGCCGCTTGCAATAATGCTGTCAGGGGAATGAATTACTGTGTTGGTTCTGTCCTAATTCTTTGTACTTTGACAATGAAGCTTTTAGGAATGTCATCTAACTTGATGGCAAATGGACACACTGGAGGGTCTGAGGGTGGTGGTGTCAGTGCCCGTTAATGTCTTTAACACTAAACTCGAAGAAATGTTTATGCTTCCTCAATCATGTAGAAGAAACAAGGGAGGACTTGAGAGAACAGGTATATAACACCATGGGTGAAAAAGAAGAGGCCAAAAAGTCAACAGGAGAGTCTCCAGTGGTATCTGAGAAGGAAAACAAAGAGAAAGATGTTGAAATGAAAGATGTTGCAGAAGAAAAAACAGCAGAAGAAGGAAATGCTGACAAGGATGAAAAGCTTGAAGAGGCTGGAGAGAAGATGGAGGTTTCTGTGGAAAAAGAAGTAACTTCAGAAGAGCAGAAGCAGCAGGAAGCTGTGGAGAAGGAGGCCACCAAAGAGGAGGCAGCTGCAGAAGAGAAGGTAGTGGAAAAAGAGCAGACGGTGGTGTCTGAAGACAAGGTAGCAGAGGCAACTGAGTTGATGGAGAGCACAACAGAAGTGATGGACAAGGAGGCAAAGGCAGCTGTGGAAGAGGCTGGAACTGGAAAAGTGGCTGTGGAAAAGAAGGGAGAGCAGGCAGTAGAAGCAACAGAAAAAAAGCCTGCTGTGGAGAAGGGAGAGGCTGTAGAAGGGCAGGCAGAGGCAGCTGTGGATGAGAAGGCAGTAGCACAAGTGACAGCAGAAGTGCAGGCAGCAGTTGCTGTGGAGCAGAAAGACACTGCAGAAGGGGAAGCAGAGGCAGCTGAACAGAAGAAGGTGGAGGAGAAGCAAGAGCCAGTAGAGACCACTACAGAAGAGAAACCAGATAAATCTAAAGAGACAGAGTCCTCAAAGGAACCTGTTCCCACAGAGGGTAAAGAGCCATCAAAGGACCTGGAAGAAAAGGCTGAAGTAGCTGCTAAGGTAGAGAAAGAGGAAAAGAAAGATGACCTGATGGAAGAGGGTGAAGGTGCTAAGGTAGAGAAAGAAGAGAAAGATGACCTGATGCAAGAGGGAGAAGGTAACAGTGAGAGGAGAAAAGTACTTGTGGGTGGATGACTTGATGGATTTGGCTAACAAGGGGTAAAAAGTGTTCCATTCAGGATTTTCTGTTTGCCTCAGAATAAGGAAAAGGCACAGTAAAGGGGCTCTTGGAGGATTTTACATCCAAGTAAAGTCTCAAGGAATAGTGAATAGTCTCAGTTTCTCCAGACTAACGCTTAACTAACTGCAAAGCAAATCTTATTGAAAGCAAACTTACAGCCCTGTGAAATGTGTAAGTAATGGCTAGGCTGGTGGAGAATACTGAATGGATGTTCACTTGCATGCGTCTGGGTTTAGTGCACTAACCTTCAGATAGCTTGAATTACAAGTTGCCTCTGGTGTTGTATTTGATTTTAAAACAGTGGAGCAGAAAAGTAAGAACAGCTGAAAATTTAACGTAGTAAATTTGCTTTCAGTGGAGTGAAGGAACTCTCCATTTGAGTCTTGCTGGTTGTAATTGCAGAGAGAATTTGGTTGGCAAATCTAAACTTCATCTGCTATCTAGTGCAGTCTTGCAGCTATCTAGCTTTTTCTGCCATTCTGCTTCGCTGCTTCATGACAGCTGTTTGTTAAAGTAACCTTCTTCAGAGTAAAACTTGAGCACTTTGACGTATTACTTGCATGGTCTTAGTAGGCCAGTGCTTTCTGTTACAGAAGTTGATGAACTGATAATTGAAGCTTTGCTTGTCAGTAACTCTGCTTCTCAGGAAGACCCATACTAGGAGTAGCAAACATTCAGACTAAATGGTTCTGGACACTGAAAGGATTTGTGCTGCTGAGCGCAGTGAATGCTCAGTGGTGCAGCAGCTGCCTAACAAAGTCTCTATCTGAACAGAGTATGCCTGAGCATAAACTAAGAGGCGTTATCCACTCACCGTCCTGTGAAAGGCTGCTTATGTACACATACTGCTGCTTTTTGTCCCCAACCTCCCCAGCTCTGTAAGTGTGAGGATACTCTTGGTCTGGTGCTGTGTTATTCCAGGCTCCTCCCACTACTTAAAATTTAACTTCCTAACAGCTCTTCTGTTTTACCTTTGATCGAGCTGTCCTCACACTCGCAAGTTTGGCTCCCTCAGTGGTAGGTGTGTGCTTTTGGGGAGCTAGACTAACAGGCTTATGGGTTCTCTAGTTCCTACCTCATCAAGCTCCTGTTACTCTGGAATTAGTCAGTGGTCATGATACAGGAATTAAATGTGAGACTTGAGAACACTGGTTGATTTGTGTGCTGAAGTTATTAACCATGTTCCTTCACTGCACATGTCCCCAGAATGTTTTCTACTGGTAGAATAGCTCTTACCCAGTATCAGAAGTCAGATCAGTGCCACAGAATAGCAGGTTTGTTAATAACACTGTCACTCAAGTCTCTGATGTGAGGAACACAAATTCAGAAGTGGTCTTGTACACAGTTGGCAGCTATCTTGCTGAAAACACTTACCTGTTGCATGAGGTCCAGCAACTGAGCAGTACCTCCAGGACTGCTCAGGATCCCATGGCTTCAGTGAGGGTTCACAATTCTGTGTAAGTTTCCATTCTAGATGGTTTAACTTCATAAAGTTGAACTTAAAATTCAGACTAAGGTAGCCTGGAGCTACTCTAGTCTGCAGTGCCCAGCGCTTTCAGCAAGATGGCTGCTGCTGAGAATTTAATGTATCTGTGCTATTCTTGCACATCTAACCTGTCACTGGAAGAATGAGGGCTGGATATGATACATTCTGCCTGACTCCATGTGAAGCAAGTGTAGCACCAACAAGAGCTCTCATTCATCTGCCTTCCTTGTAGAAACAGAGGAATCTGAAGAGGAAGATAAAGAAAATGATAAAGCTGAAGATGATAAGGAGAATGAATTGACAGTGGAAGACAAGGTGAGACTGTGGGCTCTGGTATCGGTGCTCATGGAGGAGTGTGGTACTTGTCTAAATGTCATGTCAGTGTCTTTATAAAAGCTCAGCTGTATTTAATTTAGTTCTGTTTAGGAAAATGACTTTTGCAAATGAACTCTGCCCTGTCCTCGGGCAATACTGTGCAGTCTGCATTGTAGGATGCTGCTCAGCTCTTTCCTGTAAACTTGGGCTTGTTTAGCTATGCCGAAACAAACACTTGTGGTCTATTAATGAGTAGTGCAGACTGGTAAATGCAGGGGCAGGCGGGGAGAATTGCTTTAGCTTGCTACAAGAGTTACTTGGAACAGTTTATTCTCTGCTTGTTTTGTTGTTGCCTCACTGTAGTCATATTGAATGCACCCCGTCCAGTAGGCTGGGATTAGGGTGGGAATCTAGTGGGAAGTGTAGTAAAGTGGAACATCAACTCCTTTATGTTCATTTAAATAGCACCTCAAACAAAATCTTATTCTTGGGATAATATTGGTGCTTGGTGCCCTGTTCCTGGAAAAGTATTAAGGCCATATCGGCTAGCAATGTAAGCTTGTGTTTCACTTAAAACAGCCTCACTGCAGGCAAAGTCTCAGTCGATGCAATAACGTCTTCATGTTCTTTTATTCCTCCTAGTTGTAAACTGTTTATCTCTTGAAATTTATTCCTTGACAACACTGCTTAGAAACTTAAGTGTTGTTGTTTGATGTGGTACGTAACCAAGTCACTTAATCTTTAATGCACTTTTAGTCTTTACAGGAGAGTGAGGAGGATGAAATTGGAAATCTTGAGCTGGCCTGGGACATGTTGGAGTTAGCAAAAGTCATCTACAAGAGGTAAAGACTTCAGTCCTAATTTGTACATGTGCTGGGTAAACTCATTGTAAATCAGGGGGTGGCGTAATTAGTGAATGTGGCATATTCTGATCAACATTTAACTACTTTTCAGACAAGAAACAAAAGAAGCTCAGCTCCATGCAGCTCAAGCTCATCTAAAGCTAGGAGAAGTTAGCATTGAATCTGGTAAGTAATTCTCATGCACTACATGTTCAGTTCCACTCACTGTCAACTCTTTCATACTTTCAAATGAGGGGGGGTGAGTTAAGGCTGTTAAGATGAAAACAGAATACTTTGTCTAATTATGATGGTGCCACCACATGAAAAGCTTTGGAGTCAATGGGTGAGCAAGTTGGTGCCTCAAACAGGATAGTCCCTGCTTTTCCAGACCAATGGAAGAAAACTTTGAGTAACAAGTAGTGTGTTGCCAGATCAAAACTGACCTTGTGTTGTGCTTTATAGGCAAGTTTTGGCTAGCTTATGAAAGTTAGGAGACACATTCCTTATTGAAGGAGTGAGACGCTGAGCACCACAGTAGGTGTTGGTACCATGCCTTGTGCAGAACAAAAAGACTGCAACTGAAGAATGGTTGATTCTCTTAAAGCTTTCTGAAATGTATGTATGTATGGTCAGAAAAGACTGCTATGCAGCAGAAAGAGTAGGAAACAAGCCCCAGGTTTGCACCTTCTAGTGTGTCTTATCTGCCCTTCATTTAAAGTATTTTAATCTTGGTAAATCCAGATGGAACATAATGTTTCTCTGTGGCAAGCACTGGTAATAATCTTGACAGGCTTCTGGACTGGGGCTACAAAATGAAGGTGGTGTTCCTCTGTCACTAAAGAGCTTGACTGGAAGGTAGCAAGGGACCATCCTTAGCTCTGGGTTCAAGTTGCAGTTGTGACCCGTTACATTTGATTCATGGTAGCAGGTAAAACAGCAGGACTTGTGTGCCTGTGTTGACTTGGCTGCTTAGTTTACTGTGGTGCTGCAAATAGACAAAGCACTCCTGAGGAACTGGCCTCTAAATCTATGAGGAGGGAGGCAGTGTTGTCATTTGATAGTCTTAAAGCAGCCTGTCGCTGAACTCAAGTGCTGTGTTCAATGGCAGTTCTGTTTTCAGACTGTATAAAGTGTAATAAAATACAGAGTAACTGAATGCGGATTTAGATCTTGCTTGTTTGGATAAATGAGTGTGGTTTGTAAAGGCTTCATGGTTTTCCTCTGTAGAAAACTACACACAGGCTATAGAAGAGTTTCAGGCCTGCCTGGCTCTGCAGCAGAAGTACCTGGAGGCACATGACCGCCTGCTCGCTGAGAGCCACTACCAGCTGGCTCTGGCATATCACTACAACAGCCAGTTTGATGAGGCCGTTCTGCAGTTTGGCAAGTCTGTGGAGGTCATTGACAAGAGGCTGGGTAAGTGGATTTCTAAAGATGCCTATCGAATAGGAGAGCTTTCACAAGTCAAAGCAGACTTTAACTGCTCTACAAGTAGAAAGTGTGCTTTATTACCTTGCCTTGACAATGTTTGCTGGTCTGAAAGTGGCAACAGGCTATACTGATACTGGAGTTGTTGAAACTGTGTTAGCAGATGCTTGCCTCTGGATGTTAACTGTGGGCAGCTACGTAGTCTTGATTTTTTTTGCCATGATAACTGTTTAATCCTAGCAATGCTTACTGAGCGGATAAAGAAGGCAGAAGGTGGGTCTCCTGAAGATGAGAAAGAGATTGAAGAACTGAAGGGACTGCTTCCTGAAATCAAAGAAAAGATAGAAGATTCAAAGGAGTCTCAAAAGAGTGCAAGAGTAGCTGAGTTGGCACTGAAAGCAACTCTGGTTAGTGTGTCCTGTGGTTTCTTTTTACCCAAACTTTTCCAGTGAGACTTAAAGTAAACCCATCGTGGGAGTAGCTCAGACTTGGCTGTAGAGATTGAGGGCTGGTGGTTGCTCACATTTGTTACAGGCTGTGATTGTGAGAAGGAAACTGAGGTAACTGATACCCTAAGAAGGGGGTATTTTATTTATAAATACCCTGATGTTAAGTGTTCCAAACTAAGCTTGGATTCTGTACTCTTCTATCACAATTTAATGTGTCAGGACTGGCAATGACAGGTCAGCCAAACGTGAGAATGGACCAAATGTTGTACTTGTCCTGTGTGTGTGTGTAGAATGCAGTACTGAGGCACAAAGGAGTTGGGTTTTCTGTCCCTTTCTAAACTAACGTATGGTCTTGCCAGAACTTGTTCACCGTTTCTTCTGCTTTTCTGAAGGTTGGAACTACATCTGGCTTTGCACAAAGTGAAGACAGTGGCTCTGTTTCCACAGTAAGTTAATTGAAGATGGATGCTGATAACTTGTGTCTGCTGTAAGAATTACTGTTTGCTGTTACTCATGTGCCCATGTCTGTCTTGTAATAGATTCCAGTAAGAAAAGCAGCTGATGGTGCATCTCAGTGTGTTACAGACATCTCTCACCTAGTCAGGAAAAAGGTGAGTCCAGAAATTACTGGTTGAGCAGTTCGTTAGAGTACTACTGGCTTGTTCTGTGTCATTGAATTTCTTGTCTTAAAGCTTCTTTTCTTAGTTTATAATGGACAAAAGCCCTCTAAAATTAAAACCAGAAATAGTGCATGAAACACCTTTCCGCTGGGAGCCAGGTGGTCTGGGAACCATCCAGCCTCCAGGACTGTTCTGGATGCTTCAGTACCCTGCCTGGCTCACACCGGTTTAACTTCAGACCGAGTTGTGTGACTTCTGCTGGCCAGGAGTGCCCTCCTCTGCTGAGAGCCTGCAAGAGCTGCAGGGCTGCCTACACATCTTAAGGGCAAGCAACAAGGCTGAGCTGAGTTCCCTTCTTTCCAAGTGGAAATGGAGAATTAAGGCTTAATGAATAGCAAAGCCAGTTTAATGGTAGTAATGATAAACTGACTCTTAAAGACATAGGTATTGAGCACTAGGTTCCTTTAAAGGTGTGTTTTTTCCTGTAATTTTTTACTAATAGTACTAAAAATATCCCTTGTAGGATCTTAGTTTTTATTTTCTATGCTGCTGTGGCACAGCCTGGCCTGTGCTATATTGGCCTCTTTTGGTTCAGGTTTGCTTGGAGCAACTTTGATCTGCTTTATGTAGGTGATTGTGTCATGCAAGTTCTAAATCCATCCCTTTAACTGTTACCTGGCTCAGCAGTCGAGTGTTTCCTTGCCAAACTATAACTGATGATAATTCAGCACTATAGGTACCAGCAGTGTCTAAGTAGTGTCTTACCAGAAATCTTAATGAATACTGAAGTAGCAATCTGGAACTTGGCAAGCAGAGCTTGAGTAGATGATGTGCAGTGATGTCTAGGTGCTAACTCTCTAAAAAATACTTAAAATTTCATTTCTACATAGTGAAGACTATAAACACTTTTGTCCTCAGAGGAAACCCGAGGAGGAGACTCACCAGGGAGACAATGAAGCTAAGAAATCGAAACCAGAGCCGGCTGTCAATGGTGGTGGTGGTGATACTGTCCCCAGTGGAAACGAGGTTGCAGAAAAAATGGAAGAGGAGGTGGGCAGCTGAGGCAGGAGCCTGTGCTGGGCTTTGGTTTCCTTTTTTCCCCCCTCCTCTGTTCAGGTGCGGGTTTGTGCCAGGGTTTATTCCTGCTGGCATTCACAAGGCTTCCCAGGGGAGGTGGGGGAGTGGGAACGTTCCCCACTTAGGAATATATATATATATAAGGTACTTGTGTTGTACCATAGTCCCTAACACCACGTGGGCTGGACAGACACAGCTGTGGAGACCTGCAGCCTGTGGGGTGGGGGCAGAAACATGTTCTGGGGGCTGAGCTACAGCACAGGGCCTTTCCCCAAGTAATTGTTAGTACCCCTGGGCTACAGTTGTTCATGTCAATATGTTAGGGTAGTGTTGGGCTTTGAGGACCAGCAGGAGGAGTCAGTTAAGGCCTCAAACTGCAGGAACCTTGAGCTGCTGCATGAGTTGGTGCTGTCCAGGAGTGTCTTGTGTTCTAAAACCAAAACCTTTTCTTCTTTTTTAGACAGAGAAAAGGCCACAAGCAGAATCAGGGGCTGCAGTTGAAAGCACAGTATGATAATTCTTTAACCTTGGACACTCCTCTCCTTACAAGGAAAATGGTTTTGTATATAGTGTATTTTTTCACTTTTTGGCAACTTTTGTATGACTTCAATAAAGATTGTAAGCAAACGTTCCCTGTCTTGACCTGCTTCCTGTTACAAGCTGCAGCCTCTGCTCCTCACTCTCCTCTCTGGGGTGTATGTCTCACCTTTGGCACAGTGTGGGGCCTCAGCCTTTCCACGCATATCTGTCTAATGAGGCAGGAGGGAAGGTGTGTGCTGGGGCAGAAAAATAGGGAATAAAGTTTGCTGTAGCTGTATCTATGGTAACTCTTAGATCAGCCTTCTTTTGCCTTCTGCTGGGCCAGAGGCTAGGGTTGCAAGCCCTGGGGTTGTACAATCATAGAATAGTTAGGGTTTGAAAGGACCTTAAGATCACCAAGTTCCAACCTTCCTGCCATGGGCAGGGACACCTCACACTAAACCATGGCACCCAAGGCTCTGTCCAACCTGGCCTTGAGTGCCTCCAAGGATGGAGCATTCACATCCTCCCTGGGCAACCCATTCCAGTGCCTCACCACCCTTACAGCAAAGAACTTCTTCCTTATATCCAGTCTAAACTTCCCCTGTTTAAGTTT
>WYDI02004976.1:0-11687 GCA_009867235.2 Psittacus erithacus | reverse complement strand
GTTCCAACAGTTCCATGTCCTTTTTATGTTGAGGACACCAGAACTGCACACAGTACTCCAAGGGAGGTCTCACGAGAGCAGAGTAGAGGGACAGGATCACCTCCTTCGACCTGCTGGTCAAGCTCCTTTTGATGCAGCCCAGGATACGGTTGGTTTTCTGGGCTGTTAGCGCACACTCCCGGCTCATGTTCAGTTTCTCATTGCCCAATTAACCAAGTGATGTAGCTATGCTGCTTTTATACACGTATAATTTAGGTGTGTTGGTCTCCTCTTGGTCTTCCTCCCAGTGCTGGGACTGAATTCATTAGTTCAGTTGCTTAAATATAGTTGTCCAGAGCCATACTAAATGTCGTAGGTATATGAACAACTCCACCATATGCTTAGCAGGTCTGACTCATAGAATATAAAGGCCTAGATATGGCCAACTGAGTCATAGCCTGTGTGCCCCTAAGAGCTTCAAAATTAAATGTCTGTGCATAGTTTCTCATCCACAATTCTCTTGCTTGAGAACTTAGAATAACTAAGAGTGCTTGCAAAATAGGTATGAATGAAACCACATTCCTTTGCTAGTTTTATCTGTAAATATGTTTAGAGAAGGAAAAAGCTACTAAAGTAGAATTTTTTATTCAGAGCAATAGAACATAGGCTGTCGTAAGAACAAGGAGTCTTAGTTGCAGGACATTTTGCTATTGCAAACCTCGGTACTTTTCTGTTACTTCATGGTGCAGAACTAACAGAGGTACATGGAGGGATCTTGGATACTACAACTTCTGTATGAGTACTGTTTGTGTGAGTCTTGCCATAAAGGGAGCTGGTTGTTCCTTTTTTTTTTTTTCCCTGAAGCATGAAGGATGAATACTTGCAATTATTTGCTAACAGAAGCATTCCTCAGTTTCAAAATTAGGTAAATGAGTATTCTTTGATTCATTAACAGTTTGGTCATGTTTGTGCTGTTTCGTAAGCATTTCACTGTTGCGAAATAACAAAACCTAGGGAAATCAGAGATTGACAAACTGTTGCTGTCTCTTTTCTCAGTTTCCCCTGTTGGATTTAAATACCACTATGCAATCAAAATAAAAGGATTCTGCTTGATATATGTGGAATGGCTTATGCAATCTGTCTTAATGTTTAGTATCTCAGTGCCTGTCAAAGTATCTTGATTAATTGGTCCTATTTTTACATATAAATAATGTTTGTCTGCTGCTTGAAATTGTCTGATCAGTAAGCTTCTGTCACTTTCCAAAGTTCAACAAATAGATGGATTCAGCAGTGCATTTCATGATAAATTCAGTCTCTTTGGTTACATCTTTTGCCCAGTATCTTTCTTGAGTGATTGGAATTTGTAGAAGCAATGCTAAGTACTAATTAGTCCCAGTTACTCATCCATGAATATTGTTAGTTAATTTTTAGGATACAGTGTCATTAATTTGTGATTTCAAAGCTGATATATTAAAATAATTTTGGGAGGATAAGATACCACCTCTTGGATTTTGAGCTGGACAGTGGAAACCATTTCAGAAAAAAGAGAAACACTGATTTCAGTAATAGAATCATAGAATAGTTAGGGTTGGAAAGGACCTTAAGGTCATCAAGTTCCACCCCCCTGCCATGGGCAGGGACACCTCACACTAAACCATGTCACCCAAGGCTCTGTCCAACCTGGACTTGAACACCTCCTGGGGTGGAGCATTCACAACTTCCCTGGGCAACCCATTCCAGTACCTCACCACCCTTACAGTAAAGAACTTCTTTCTTATATCCAATCTAAACTCCTATTTTAAGTTTTAAGCCATTACCCCTCGTCCTATCACTGCAGTCCCTTATAAAGAGTCCCTCCCCAGCATCCTTGTAGTCCCCCTTCAGATACTGGAAGGCTGCTACGATAATTCACAAATTTTCAGATTACCATCTATTTTATGGTTTATTATGATCTTCCGGTAAACAGTAGAAAAGCTACTCTGAGGATTTTAATGGCTGTATATTATCAGACTTGAATTTCGTCTGTAAGCAGTCATTTGTCTATTTGCAGCCTGTGTGCAAAGACACTGTGTATTCTGAGGCTGTTCTTTTTTTCTTCAGGACACTGACTTGCACAATGGCATGTGATACTCAACTTACTTGGACCATAAAGGATTAATCTTAGCCTGACGGACAGTGAACTGAGCTGTCTTCTATACAATCTGTGATGAGCAATTTACATAACAGGAAATGTTTAACTAGGAGTGGAATAGGTGTCTGTGTAAGCAAGATGTAACAAAGGGCTTCAGCCTTGGCACTATTGAAGCAAACTCTGATAAAACACTAATAAATGTTATTTAGGAGTTCCAAGAAATTATTTAAATATATATATATATGTATATATGTGATGCTTTTCCATTAAATTGAATGAACATATATGTATTACTGTCATATAGTGCCTGCTTTTGAGAATGCCAGGCAGACACACTTGGTGGAAAGAGCCTTGTGTCTCCAGTGCTGCAATAAAGAATGCCTGCGTTGTAAGATTTCAAGGCAAGTCTTAGAGAGTTTTATTTTATGACTTTTAGGATATCACATGTAGGACACAGTTATCCGCATTTCTGATTTCCTGAAGAGCTGTATTACATTTTAAGTTCTTAAAGAGTTGTATGTTTTTGTGCAGCTCGGCGTGTCACCTGGGGTATCTGCTCATCTGAGTACTACAGTTCCCACTGTGCAATTTAATCAGATCACAGATCGCTGCATTTACTATAATCCTGTAGGAAACACACTTACAGTTTCTTTTTCCTTTTCTCCCTTCCCCCTGCCCCCATGTTTGTGAGTATGAAACACAGTTAAATTCAAAAGCAAACATCCATCTAAGTAGATGTATGTGGCTGGTAGAACTGTATTAAAAGACAGGTAGGGATCAGCACTGAGGCTATTTTAGTTTTGTCTTGCTGCCGTTATCCTGGCCACAAGTGAACACTTGTGCACCTCTGTGGAGGCTTGAACTTGGCTGGATGCGAGAGCTGCTCTTTCACCACCCCCACCCCCCCAGTAGGACAAGGGGGAAAAATAAGATTAGAAAACTCATGAGTTGAGATAAAGACAGAGAGATCACTTACTGGTTACTATTACAGGCAAAACAGACCCAGCTTGGAATATTGATTTTATGCATTGCCTATTAGAGTAGGATGGCAAAAAACGAAGACAAAAACTTCTTCCCAGGCTCAACTTTGTTCCTTCATTCCTGGCAACTCTGCTGTCTTCCCCCCAGCCTTGAGTGGTGCAGGGATGTGGAATGGAGGTTGTGGTCAGTTTTTATTAACTCCTCTCTGCTGCTCCTTTCACTTCACATTTCGCCCCAGCTCCATCACGGTTCCTTTCCGTGAGCTGCAGTCGTTCAGGATAAATCTGCTCCTGTGTGAAGAATCTCTGCCTCCCTGCCTGGAGCGCCACCTCCCCCTCCTACTTATTTTTGTGTTCTCAGGATCGTTTCTGAACCTTTTTTACCCCACTCCTTTTATTCTGCTGGGCCATGTTTTGCCCTTTACTAAGTACACTTCTCCCAAGGCACCACTCTTACCTGGGCTGCGGGGTTGTCTCAGCCGAGCCCTGTGATGGGTTGGTCGGATCCAGCTGGAACTGGCTGTGCCCCACACAGGGCAGCCCCATCCTTTCCTCATAGCAGCCCCTGCAGCCCCCGCGAACCAGCACCCGATACGTCACCTCTTACTTAAAAGCTAGTTAAAGACTGTTAGATATGCAATGAAATGGTGTCATTTGATTTGCCACACGGAACAGTTATTTGAGCAGAAGCTTTCTCACATAATGAAAGTGTAAGGAAAAAGATATTAGCCAGATGCTAAAGGTACAGAGTTTTAAAATAGTTGGGTTTGGTGGGTTTTTTTAAGCTGAAACATTAATTAAATATTTTAATTTGATGAAATCAAATTTTTCTTGCAGCCAGGTAGCTAATTATTTCCAGAGCACTTTATGTCACATTTTATGTTCCATCTGTTTCTTGCATTAGGTGGATGGTAGTTGTCAGAATACTTGTTAGGATTATGCAACTTAAATTCCTTAATAAAAAATATCATTTAATACCAAATGGACCAGTCCACAATTTCTGTGCACTGGCTGGACAATATGAAAAGAATTTTCCCTTGAGAATGGTTTTTAATAAAGAAGGAAATAACAAAGTCATAATGTCTTAAAGTCAATAATATGCCCATAGAAACAATTTGTAACTATAGATAGAATGAGTTAACAGGAAGACAATATCAGGATTATATAAGAATTTCTTTACGTGTTCAAATGCATAAGCTTACTTCCATTTTGCCTTCTGCATTGTCTAGAAAAAGGTGACAGTACTGGTGTTAGTCCCCTGCAGAGTACAACTGAATGATAGCGTTGCTAAAGCAGAGACATTAGTCAATGTCTTTAAACAAGTGCATTGTATCAGCAACTGGGGGGAAAGCCTCTGAGTTGTGCTGTGTGTTGATGAGGTTGGAGTGATTGAACCACTGTTTCTATTATTCCTAATCCTTTTTCCTTCATTTCTCCTGCTGCCTTAGAAGAGGATATTATTCAAAGTTGGGAGATCCCGAATGGCCATTTTTCTTTTCATACTGAAGTTGAACAGCATCTTCCAACTGTTTTCAGTGTATTGGGGTGGTGTGGGAGGGAATGACTACTTTGTCACTTCAGAGCTCTTGGGAGAGAAAGGGATGGCCTTTCCTTAGAGCTTACAGAATGTCCTATAGTTTCAGCAGTATGTCCCAATTGTTCAGGGAAATGAATTGAAAATAAGTAGGTGTTATATTTCTTGCCTCAACTCCGACAAAGCTGGATGTGACTATGTTTTGGACTAGCTGACATATGGTATAATTTCAGGGTTGGTTTCTTCCTTTTTTCCCATGTTCTGCTGGGAAGTTTTGAGGAAAAAGCCCTGGCTACCAAGGGTATCTCTGTCCCTGGGAAACAAACTGACTGTTGTCATTATGTGCTCCCCACTCCTTCCCCATTTGCAGGAAAGACGAAGTATCAAGTTAAGTGGTCTATAGGCACAATGGAAAAACTCCTGCTAAGGTCTAGTACAGTATAGTTGATAGGGGCTTTAGGCATTCCTGTGTTTTAATTCCAGTTCTCAATGTTTTGCAGTCCTGAATTTATTTCCTTTAATGTCATCACTGCTTGTTTATACCACTCAAAATACATTTGCAGTATTTCCCACTAAATACTCCTATTGGATTTGTTGCTGGTTCTTCACATTTGAAAATGAGTTTATAAAAAAGTGTTTATGGTTGTGCCTACAACATCTCTATCAAACATGAACCTTTTAAAAAATCTCTTTTTTTTTTTTTTTATGCCTGCTCAGCACACTGAAATTGCAATGTAGAATCCATCTCGGTTTACCTCATCAGTAGCATGATCACCCGTTAAGAAAAGCTCTTAGTATAAATTCTGTAGTTAGCTGACCAGTAGATTGCTATAGATCATCTCTGTTTGACCCCACAAATCTAATTTAACATGGGGAAGATAGACTCATGGTCCCCTTTATTTGGCAGTGGGAATCAACCCACAAATTTTAAGGGTTGAATTCTTGTGGTAAAGCGCAGACTACTCAGAGAGAGATTAAGTACTTAACTGCTAAAACCATTCACTTCAGTAAAGTGAAGCCCTGGAGATTCTACCTAGAAAATATGTGGATTACATTTATATATAAAATAAATCCAACAATTTCAAAATGCATCTTATGGACTTATTTTTATGCAAAAAATTCTACAAACATAGGTCTGGAATATATTAAAAAAACTTCTAAAAATTTTAATATTGTCTTTGTCACATTGTCACATGAACTCACAGCTCATCTTCAGAAAGCTTTCTCTTTTTAACTAATTGAATAGTCTTTCTTACTATTTCAATTTTTTGTTGATGTAGCTAGTCCTGTCTATTACTCTGAGGGCTCTTAAAATTTTGGTATGTTCATCAATTATAGACAATTTCTCATCTAAAACTACTCACTTATATGGAATTTTCATTTTGCTCGTGTATCTCGTATCTCCAGGTTGACTTGCCATCTTTTTCATTGGATGTCCCTGTTTGCTTTACTTTAGTGCTTCAGTTTTGTGTCGCAGTTCTGCTTCCTTTTCTAATTAACAATGAGAAAACCATATCCACATATAAAATTATCTATGATAAATTTAATGCTTATGCAGGCCCAGTTTTCAGAAACTATCCATTTAAAACTTAGTAGTGGTTCTCATTTCTTTTTCTTCAGCCCTAAAGATCAGCACACTGTCTTCTAACTGCTTCTGTTTGGCTTTTTCCAAACCTAGCAAGAGTATCATATAGACCTTTGTTTCTTTCTCTTTATTGGCTCCTTTTCACTGAATAACATTTTGTTCCTTTTCCTTGAATAGTGCTTGTCAGAGGTTAATATAGTTCATTAAGCACTAGGGAAAGTGCTGAATATTTGACTAAACCTCATACTTTGCACATTTTAATAGTTATTGGAAAAATGGATGCAACATTACAGTGAGAGTTACCTTGTAAAATTATACTATATGTGAGTGTATTCCACTGGTAACACTAGTGAAACAGGAATAACTTTTTTTTTTTTACTTAGTTGTTTGTTACATATGAGAAGAATCTAGGTGCAGAGGTAAAATTGACAGGACACAAAAGTGTGTGGATTCTCTGCCATTCTAAATCTGTGTTGCAACACTGAGAGTGTCTGTGTTTTTCCCTTCATTTTTATGAATGCTGGTGTGTGTTTCCTTCCAGTGGGATAATCTTGCTGTAAAGGAAGTTATTCCCCAGAATTTTTCATGTATGGATGACAGGGTATTTCTCCTGGGTTAGATGTTTAATACAAAGTAATGGTAAGGGAAATACATTTGCAATTATAGTCAAATGCATTATTTGTAGTATCATTTCTACAAGAAATAGAGCATACTGTAATTCTGCATTTCTAATACAAATGGAAAAACAAATTCTAAGCATAGTTTCTGTTACCATAATGATTTAGCCATTTTGTTAACACATAATTTCAGGTTCCGTATATACAGTGCTGTACATTAAATTTTACTCCTGTATATGCAGAATAATTTTCATTATAACCTGGTAAAATAAAATACAAAATCATTACATTGTTCTATTCCTTTCTGTACATGGGCTGCATAGATTTTCACTGAACTAACCTCATCATTTGGTTAAATTGCTTTGAAAGCACCACTATATTTTTTTGATTTTTCTGACATATTATATGTATTAACCATAAATGTCTGTCTTTCAAAAATTACTTTTGCTTTTTTGCTTTTTAAATAAATAGGAGACAGATGAGAAAGAAATAAACAGAAAATTATGTATACAAGCCTGCTCATTTATTTGCAATTCTAAATTTTTAATACACAAATGAAACAAGCCCAAATTTTGAATATCAGTTAGCTAAAATGTTTCTTCATATTCAGTTTAGGAACCTGAATATGGTGTTGAGCTTACCATCATGGTAAGGGTAAACAATTAAGATTATGAATACAAGATTTTTATTTCTGGAAATGTAAAATAATAATAGGGTTTCAGCTCTTGGTACATCAACATTTAGCACCTTTGAATGATTTCATAGACACAAAACTTATATGACGTAATGAAACATTAGATATGATGTCACAACATGTTTGAAAAAAAGAAAGTGGTATGCAGGACAACTGAGATTTCTGATGGAGCCTGGAATTTCATTCTAGCAGGTTAGAGTTCAATCCTAAATAAGATTTATCACAAGGACCATGTTCCCAAGTTAGTTTTCCACTAACTTTGAATCAAAAAAAAACCACAACCAAGATTACCTTTGATAGTTTTAAAGGCATGGAAGCTTTAGCCACATATAGCTGTATTATACTATAGGGTTTTTTATGTATATATACACACACTCTATTTATAGTTGCATAGTTATACATCATGTCGCAATTTTTTGTTATACATATCTCAGTTCTTGCTGAAAATATACAATACTGGATGTATTTGTATATATATGTATACTTTATATACATAATATTCAATTCTTACTGAAAATGTTCAGTACTGAAAATAATCATGAAAGGTCTGAGATAGCAATTGATTTTGTGAGGCCATGCATTGAACACCTGATTAAAAAAAAAGCACTGCTTTTTTGAAAATAATCATAAATATGGAAAAAATGGAAAAAAACCCCCACCCTCAGTCCTCTTTTCTTCAGGTGTTGGAGCTGCTGTTGCAATGTTTCAGTTTATTTGTAATGCTGGCAATTTTATAATCTTCACTAAGTTTTTAAGAGTTACTAGAGCCTCTTGCATAGTCTGCAAATATCTAACTCAAACTCCATTATGGAGGAAATTGTTTTGTGGCAAAACACAAAGACCTATTGATTGAACTACTTTCTTTTAGATTGATCTGTCCATAAGGACATCACCAAAAAGAATTAAATCTCTTTTATGTGAAAAGCACCATGCACATACATCACCATTCTGCATTCTTCCGCTTGTCGTCTGAAATGGTTGGTTGGTAATAGTTAAGGTGCTTTATCATTATCCTTAGCGCCTGGGAAATGATCTCATGTAAGTTCAATCTCAGTGAATTATTAAAGGCATTTTAGGATTTGTGAACTTGATAATGGCATTTTGTGAGTGTTCATTACCACCACAATTTAATATTACTATAGAAACTGACTTAAGAGACTAGTAGCCTGTTAACAGCTTTGGGATGTAATTTACAGTCACAAAAGATAACAAATCCACACTTTGCTGGTGTGTCAGCAGTGTTTTTAAAATGTGCTTAAAGAAGCTAATTGAACTTCATAAGGTCTCTTGTAGCATTGTAATCTTTCACAAGCTTTTAATCTAATGAACCACTGAAATGATATCCTACTGTAGAATAAAGTCTGAACTGCTTGATCTTACTTAAATTAGAAATCTAGTTGTTTCTTAGAAGAAATATCTGCAATACCTGACTCAGGAAGTGCCAAGTGTGAGTTTTAGCAGAACTTGTGAGTTTTAGCTTTACAGTGAGTTAAAATTCTAACTTGAATTCCGTTTGGTTGATCTATAGGTAATCAGAAAATCAGAAGATAGCACATTGATACAGCAGTGTCAGGCAGATGGAGTTCAGGTGGACTGGTAGGATATTGTGTAGTATCTTTGCTGAAGTTAAGCTACTACCTTTTGCAGAAACTTGAAACTTCACTGTGAAGAAAACTGAGTACTAAAAAAGAAGATCAAGTACTTCAGTAGCATTTTAGCACTTCATTTTTGTGTTCTAAAATTTAACTGAGGGAAAGAATAAGTCCTTTTACCTTTAGATGTCACTTAAGACACTTAAGTCACTGAACACTTTTTGAGTCACTATGGTGCACCCAGAACAGGCACAGGCAGTGTTTGACAATGTACTTCCTGTCAGTTGGCTTCTTGTTCTTGCAGTGTACTGGCAGATAGTGAATAGATGATTTGGAGTCGTCGCTATCTCATGCTCTAGATACTTAAGATACTTCCACTTTCTTTAAAAATAGATAAATAAATAAATAAAGGCTGTAGACTTCTCTGAATAAATGTTTTTACAAAGTCATTCCTTCCAACTCAGTATTTTCATGAAGCTTTTGCTGTCAAACTGTCCTGACTTTCATTAGATTTCCTGCTCTTACCTACATGTATTGAGTGTAATTATGTAATTGAAGCCATAGCTTGTTTTTTAAATTGTATATTATTCCTGATAACCAAATCTTGTTTAGGCAAGTTAAATGCAACAGCTGATGTCTTGTGCATTTGCGGTATTTCCTTTTAGTCTTGCTTACTGTCAAGACATGCAAAGCTATTTCTCCTTGCATTATTTTGCCTACTGAGAATTTCACAAGGTCTTATTAGAATTGTGACGTTTGTGGGGTTTTTTTTCATAAACTGTGTATTTTTTCAAGCTGGGAAGTCTTTTGTTTTGCTGGTTTTTTTATTTCATGCTAAAAGGTTTGGTGATCTGTCTGTCTAAAGGAATACCCATGATTCAGAAAAAGCAGAAAGAGACAAGAAACAAACATGTATCCGTGTTTGACAGTGATGCTTACCTTGAATAATTGAAAGCTAGCTGCTTTTATTTTAGCATGTCAGGTTTCTGTGATGTTTTGTGAAATGTACCACACTGAAGCCTAATAAAATCTAGCAATTTCTGTCATGAAAATCTATGGTGAATCGATGTTTACATTCAGATTTCCTTCAAGATTCTTATAGCAAAAATATTTTCAATAAGTACTCTTCAGAGTCAGATTCTAGTTCTTTTTTCCTCTAACTTACGATAGTATTGCAAAGGGTACTCCCAAATATGAAATAAATATGACCTATCAGTTGTTCCTAATGCTTGAGTCGTCAGTCTGTGCTATTTTCCCAGTGTTCTGAAGGCCTTTTGTGGTTCTGTATTTGTCAAAATATTTTTTTTTAATAGAAAATTGCTGTGGTTTTATATGTATTTTCAGCACAGTCCTCAAGTAGTTTAGCCTTGTAGTCTACAGCTTTCTACAGTTTTAGAATTAATCTTAAATTTCATTGTTCTAGCTGTCTATTGATATATATCTATGTAATTGCCATTCACAGATGTTAAAGCCTATCTTAAAGCACATGGCTCTTAAAGAACAATAGTCTTTCATTGTTTCAGAAGTTATAATTAGTGCTGCCATCCCTGAGTCGTAACTGGTTTTTGTTCCTGAATATTTTATGTCCATCTTGTTTTAAGCTGTTTTTTGTCAGCTCTTAGCTATCAATGTTCCCATACTCAGAGGGTTTTGAGTTTTTAATTGGTGTGTTCTTTGATCACTTCTCTAGCTTTTGTCATTGCATGTGCTACTGCAATGTTCTATCTTTGTAGGTTTTTATTATGTCCCTAGCCACATCTAGTTGCATTCCTTCATGCAGGGCAGAAAAAAATGCAAGAACTGCATAAGTTGCTTTTCCCTTTACCACTTCTTCTGCATAAGAGACCTGAGAGTGTTTGTGGGATTTTTTGTTGTTGTTGTTTGATTGTTTTTTCATGCCTTCCTAACTTTCTTCTACGATTCTTAAAAGCAATCTTAGACATGTTGCAACTCTCCTTTAGTTGCTAGATACTGTTCCTTATCTGTAACAGATTCCGTAGGACACAAAATACACCACATGCAATTTGATCACAATTTCTGCTGCAGTAGTAATCAAAAAGATAGAAATTGGAATGTTGTTTTTTTGTGGTGAAATCTGTTTCATGGGACAGGCACTCTATAGGCAGATAAAAGCAGCCTCACGCTCACAGGCCCTTGTTCTCATGGGGGACTTCAACCAACCTGATATCTGTTGGAGGGATGGTACAGCCCGGCTCAAGCAGTCCAGGGGGTTCCTCGATTGTGTGGAAGACAACTTCCTTCTGCAAGTAATAGAGGAGCCAACAAGGAGAGGTGCCAGGCTTGACCTCGTGCTCACCAACAGGGAAGGGCTGGTTGGAAATGTGACGCTCCAGGGCAGCCTCAGATTCAGCAATCGTGAGATGGTCAAATTCGAGATCCTCAGGACAGTGAGAAGAGTGTGCAGCAAGCTCACTGCCCTGGACTTCAGGAGAGCAGATTTTGGCCTCTTCAGGAACCTGCTCAGAAAGGTTCCACGGGATATAGCCCTAGAGGGCAGGGGGGCCCAAGACTGTTGGTTGATATTCAAGGATCACCTACTACAAGTTCAGGAGTG
>WYDI02004974.1:211746-266340 GCA_009867235.2 Psittacus erithacus | reverse complement strand
CATGCTAAGGCACAGGAAAAACAACAAGGTGCTTGGTGACAGCCAGCATGGCTTCACTAAGGGGAAATCCTGCCTGAGTCATTTGGTGGCCTTCTATGATGGGGCTGCGGAACTGATGGACAGGGGTAGAGCAGCTGACCTCATCTACCTGGACTTGTGCAAAGCTTTTGACACTTTCCCACACAACATCCTTGTCTCTAAATTGGAGAGACACCAATTTGACGAATGGAACACTCGGTGGATAAAGAATTGGCTGGATGGCTGCATGCAAAGAACCCCAAGTATGATGTCAGCCCACAACAGCATAGCTGTGGTAAGTATGCATGATGCCAGGACACATGCTCATAAGGGCTAGGAGCTCTTCTAGGAGGACTTGGTCATATCAGCTCAACACCAGCAAGGACAGTGCGTAGAGTAAGCTCAGCCCTGGTCAGGGAAGTACTGCATCTCTTATGCTGCCAACACAAATCCAGATGTTACAACTCCAGTATTTGCTACTGTGACTTCCAGCTTAATGCGTAAAATAAACCACAACAATTAATAGCACCTCTTTGCATCAGGAGCCAGACCTTCCAGTGCAGAACCTCTCCTATTTTTTCTCCTAGACATCTTTTAAGGTAAAAATCTGTTCTTGGGACTGCTGGGAAATGGAAACATGTCACTTGAGTTGAGTCTGCAAGCTGAGGAAAAAGTGGGCAGACTTAAAAAGCTCCTCTCTCCCCAGCTGCAGATTTGATAAAACTGCCTATTGAACTGTGGAGTTAATGCCTGGCCACAGGGGGAAGAAGGCATGTAGGGACCCCTGTGACCCAGCCTGTCAATGGTGATGCTCAGAGGCAGGTGTGTCTGTCTTAGGAGCGTCCCTGTGGTGAAGAAGGGAGAAGTGTGAGCTGGAGGGGAGGACAGCTGTCAGCTGAGCGCCACCCTGTCTGCTTCTGTGCATCTGTGACTGTGCTGCAGCAGGAGCACTAGTCCAGCTAGCGCTGCAGCTAGCTATGAGCCAGTATGTTAAAAACATCTAGATTTAATCTGCCAAACAGTGAGAGGGCTTGGAGAGAGGCTTTGAAGGGATAGGCAAACGTGGAGAATCTGGTTTTGGGACACTTCGATTGGCAGCACCCTTCACAGCATATTGACATGCCCACACAGTGCATTGACTTGCATGCTGTACGCTGAATGGCAGTGTGGACACAGTCATCGCTCCCCTAGATCAGGCTGTGGAAAGCTGAAAAGAGTGTTACACTCGGGTACAAAAAAAGGTCACTTGGCCAGAGCCCACCTCAGCATTGGTTTTGACACCTCTCATGCTTTGCTCAGCCTTTCCCCTTTTTCCCTGCTGGATCCAAGCAAGGAGAACTGAAGAGGATTTTCTTTCATTTTGTTTCACCAGCTTTCTAATTTAAATCTCCGTGTTGCTTCCTCACTCCAAAACTGCTGCTTTGGCAGGGCCAGGAGAGTGAGTCATGGCCATGGCCCAAAATCCTTCCTCCCGGTTTGGCCAGCAGCACAGCGGCTGGTTCAGAGCAGATCTGCTGGTGATACTTGCGTGTGCCCCTTTGCAACAGGGTGTGAAGCCATTAACCTGGAGTAGGGGGGAGGCTTTGCTGGAGTGAGTAAATGAATAGATCAACAAGCAAAACCGATGTGTAAGCCCAGGCCATGTCCTAACATGCTGCTTTCCAGGGGGAGGGTTGTGTATGTTAACTTGGTAACTCCAGCAAATTTCTCCCAAAGGTAGGATCGTTCTGAAAAGTAAACCAACATGAGAGATGCATCTACACAGAGGCTGTATCTAACATCACTGGCCAGAAAATGAGACCAGATTGTAAATGCAGATGTTCCTTGGAGGCTGAATAGGTTTTGCAGAATTTGTGCTGAATAGGGGTAGCCTTTCCATGAGGCTCAGAAGAAACATGAGTTTTATTCTTTCTGCTGATATCTGAGTATGTGCCTTGTGCTGAACCCACTGCTGGAATCAGCAATGCAGTTCCAGTTGGCAGTGCTGTGAAATCCAGGGTTTCCTGGAGATATCCCTCCTGGTGTCCAGCATGGCAGGACACTGTAGGTCAGTCCTCAGGGGTTTGGCTGCTGCACTCTACTGCTGAAAAAAAAAAGAAGAAAGTAAATATGCAGACCTTTAGAATTACAGCCTGGTGATTTTGTCAGTGAAAATGCCAGTGACTGCTTCTGATAAGAAAGAGGAAGAGTAGCAGAAGGGAGGACTGTTTTGTTTCTGGTGCATAATGTTAAAAACAAACAAAAAGCCCCTCTTAAGGATAAAGGAGGCTCTCACAAGTACTGTAGCATGCCTGAGACAGGCAGAACTTTGTCCACAACCTTGAAGACTTCCAGGCTAGCTTCAAGATTCACTTATGCTGGTCAGACAACAATGAACCCTTTGAACACATTTTGGGCCAGAGTACTGTTATTATGGGTCAGAGTACTGTTATTTTGGAAGGGGAAAGGGAAAGGAGGCTGGTGCTTTGGTCTTGTATCAGCAGCTGTCTGTGGTGAGCCCCATATGCCTTCCGTGGATGGCAGGGCTGGCTGCAGCTCCTGTACACAGGCTGGTTCCTAAGGGACTGAGGTCTCCCATAGCAGCAAGTCTTCTGCAGAGCCATTTCTCTGCAAGGCTTTTGATGCTCCTGTGCCCAGGTTCTGCAGTTTTGAAGAGAGCTTTTAAAGTAACTTATGCATCCTTGAAATTACCCTGCTGTGATGTGTCAGCTGTCGACACAGCAGCATGAGAGTGTGTCATCACTAATTTCCTGCTTGAGGGATCATAAAGCCTTTTTGCATGATTTGGGCCCATCTGCTTTCCAAAAGCTAAGCTTTATTGTATCCCTCTTATCCTCACTGTTCTCTGGCACCTTCCTTTAAGCTCGTTCATGAGCTCTCTCGGGTGAGGGCATCTTGAAACCTTCAGTTGACTCAGGCATAGGACGAGGAGTCTGCAGCTGCATTGGCCAGCTGGCTTAGAGGGCCCTGCTCTGAGCTGCCTCTTTGGACCACTGTCATCAGGTATGTAAGTAACAGCTTCTCTGTGGTAGGGCTGATGAAGAGGACTGTTTGTCTTTGCAGTTAATGGGCATGTAAATCCCTCTTTCCCTGTATAGCCTGGGACCAGAAGTGTTTGCAATACCAGCTGACCTGTTCAACACAAAAGTGTGTGATACGGCATGCGAATGAGATGTTGCAATTGCCTGGCAGCCCTCATTTGAGGTGTCCAAGCATGGTAGACAGTCCTCAGACCATAGAATCATAGAATCATTTAGGTTGGAAAAGACCTTTAAGATCATTGAGTTCAAGTGTTAACCTAGTGCTGCCTGAAGGAGCTGCAGTGAGAAGGCCACCCTGTTCTGCCCATATGACCAGGCAAGCTAAGGTCTGCAGCTATTGAAAAGCTTGGCCCTTCCTGGTGTTTCACTCAAAACAACTCTTATTTTCCCCAGAAGAACTGAAAGCTGCTACTGCTGTTCTTGATCTGGTGAAAATCTAGCCCAGGGTTGCTGGAAAATTGGAGGTTGGTGTTGACCCTCTTGACCTATCACATGATAGCGCTTTTGCTACCTGCTAAAGTGCCCCATAAATCATAGGCTTTTCACCTTGTCAGTGCAAGGACAATCTGTGCAACTAGGAATCAGATGTACAGACAATCTCATGGTAAATCCTTTGGAGAGCTGCTGAAGAAGGAGCTTGGCTCAGGTCTCATGTCAAGTAGGATGAGGGAGGGAAATGTCTCCAGCTTGTTTGTGGTCTGGCAGCCAGAGAGTTTTCAGCTGCTGTCACTGGCAACCAGCTTTTCTTTGTATTTGTGTCATTCCTGGGATGGTTGCTGTGTGCGCCTGTGCCACAGCACAGCAATGTGAGCTGTGTTTGCTCTGCCAGTCCTTGAGGGCTTGCAGGTACAGCCTAGGATGCCAAAACAGGCTCCAGACTGAGCCCTGCTGTGTCATGCTTTGCTGGGCTTTGCAATGCAACCAAGAGACCTGTGCCCTGTTCCTTGCTTCATGGGCTTGCAGGGTAGCTTCAGCTTGGTGAGCCTTGCTTCCCTGCATGGGGAGAGGCACAGGAGCATCCTGCACCAAGGAAGCGCTCCCAAAAAGCAGAAGGAGAGGCATGCTGTTGTCAAAGGAAACATCTATAAATAATAACCCAGAGGGCTGAATGCAGTACTGGTATTAACTATGCAAGCCTGCCCCTGCCTCCGTTTGCCAGCAAAGTCACCATTTAGGTTGTGCAGATTTTATTGTGTGGCCTAGATTTATTTTGGATGGAAAGCCACGTGTTTCCAGTGAAGTTACACCTGCAGTGGTTTATGTTTTGAATCAGCCTCAGCAGCTACCAAAACACATTTGTCTGACATTCTTCATATTTATATTTTTTAAAGCATCTTTATTTATTTTTTAGTTTTAGAAGTATGCTCTGCTTCTTAACAGTAGTCTGGGCTGGGAGCAGATGAGTGTTTTTCCAGCAGCTTCTTGAAACGAACAGCTGTTGTGTAGTAAATAGAACAGAAGGACTGTGGAAAGTAAGTCCAAAGCTTTTTGTTCGGTTGGTGGTTTTTTTCTTTGGTTGGTTTTTTTTTTGTTTGTTTTCGGCGTTTTTGTTTGCTTTGTTGGGTTTTTTAACAAAACCAAAATTAAATGTGATATTATGGTTAGGGGCACATACCAGGAGGCTAAGTGGGTAAATAAGACAATAGACTTGTAACTTGGCCTCCCCCTCATATTTAATTCATCAATAGCTGGCTGTAAGTGTATGTTCAGAACAGAAATGTTGGACAGTGGTGCAGCTCCTGCACTCTGCAGCATGGTATGCTCTGAGATGTTGTTAGTGGCGCATGGTGGTGTGTGGGACCTGGGAAACCCACCGTTTGCTGCACGGTACGTGGTGTACCGTCACCTGCTGCAGACAGAACTCAGGTTTAGGGGTTTTTTCGGGAAGCCATGCCTACTGGTTAGGCTCTATGTTTTGTGGATTACCCAGGCTGAGCAAGTGTGCTTTGGGTCCCATGAGAGGTGAGATACGAAGTTATAGATGACTTCCTAAGTGATGTCTTTCAAAGTTAACACTGGAATGACTCCTGAGCTGTTTCTAAGGGGCTGCTGTACTGAAGATACTATCTTTGGATGGGGATGCAAAATGCAGATCCTTCTCATGGGTTTTGATGAGACTTCTCAGGGCTAGTGGTTTCCGCTCAGGTGTTTGGTGTGAGTCCATAGGATGTCATTACATGCTGGCTATTTTGCTGCCTTCTGTGGCTTGCATTTCAGTCTCTGCCTCTTGCAGTGCTAGCAAGTTAAAGCACCTCTGTGAGCAAGATGATGATTAGGATCCTTACCAATAAAGTTTATTGTAGTTAGACATATTTTCTTTTAAAAATCCCTGCATTGAAATATCTGTTTCTTTATGCATTCTTTTCACCATGTCAGGGAAAACCCAGACTTGAGGGTCTGGAGAATAAGCCTTATGAGGAACAGCTGAGGGAACTGGGGTTGTTTAGTCTGGAGAAGAGAGGGCTCAGGGTGGACCTTATACAACTGCCTCTACAACAATCTGAAAGGAGTTAGATATAACATGAGTGATAATGACAAGAGATAACAGCTTCAAGCTGTATCAGGGGTGGTTTAGACTAGATATTAGGAAAAATTTCTTCACAGAGAAGGTGATCAGATATTGGAACAGGCTGCCCAGGGAAGTGGTGGAATCACCGTCCTCGGAAGTGTCCAAAAACCGTGTAGATGAGGCCTCCAGTGACATGGTTTAGTGGTGGACTTGGCAGTCCTGGGATAATGATTGGACTTGGTGATCTTAAAGGTCTTTTCCAACTTAGTTGATTCTATGAATCTACGGTACCAGACAGGGAGAGAGAGACTGGTTTGCTTCTGCTGCTCCAGGCCAAGGAGAAATGAGCAGCATGAAGTCTGCTAGATGGCAGAGCTCCTCTGCCTTCATCCACGTCATGTGCTGTCATTGGAGCCGCTTCCAGGTTTTAATTTGAAAAAAAAAAAAAAATAAAAAAAATTTGAGGGTTCCTGAGCTTGCAAATTGGGTGTTCAACAAAATGGAAACATTTGCAGAGAGCAAGGGTGAATCAACATCTGGCAATTTTTTCAGCCACCGCTATTTTTCTTGCAGATAAATGCAAAAAAGAATTTAAGTGAAGTCTTTGTGCACATAAAACCCTCACTGTCCAAGCATGATTGATTAGGGATGCTGGCTGTTTTCCTAATTCTCTTACTTAATCTTGGCATCATCTGCCTTTTCTGTCTTAGCTGTTTCCACTGGAGATATAAACGTTTCATTGGGAAGCGGCAGGAGACACCCACCCACATCGGAGGCTCCTAGGACAGTCGGGCTGCTGTTCCCTGTGGATAGCCGGGGGAGTGGGAAACTACCCCTCCCTGGCCACAGCTCGGGGCAGCAAAGCCATAGTGAGCCTGACCCTGTTTGACTTTTTTCTGTATCTCAATCTCTATAAACAGCCTTTTATGGTATTTGCCTTTCAAAGAGGAGCCAGGGTGTGGATGGGAACAGTGACAAAGAGCCACTTAGAAGGATTGAGTGAGCTCTCACAAGGAGACGGGTGCATAATTTGAAGATCAACAGAAAAATCTTTCGATGTCTTAAGCTCTGAGATATCATCTGACGTATTTAAATGCTGTCATTCAGCTTCCCAGCAGCCAGGGCCAAAATGTTTGTGCTCCTGTTTAACAGGGAAACTGAGTCATGGAGATATGTAGTGACTGGTAGAAGAATTCCCAGTAACCCAGAACCAGAGCCAAAAATTAGAAAACCAGACTCCCCTCAGAAGTGCTCAGAAAACACTGGCTTCTGGCAAGAGCATGACTTCAGACGTGTCCTCAGCGAGGGCAGACAGCTTCTCATTTTTGCATACTAGAAAACAGTTTTGCCCCAGACAGCAGGTAGTGTTTCTCAGCCTGCCAGGGTGACATCAGTGGTGGGGCTGCAGCTGGCAGCTGGGATGCAGAATGTGAGTAATAACAGCCTGTGCCTGGGGGAGAATCCCTGCCAGCTTCCCTGTGGGAGACACCACTGCCTGTGTGTGCTGCTGCGTGATATTCTTGTCCGACTCCCTGCAGGTTCTGTGCTGCTATTCATCCCACAG
Organism: Psittacus erithacus; assembly: GCA_009867235.2. Classification (NCBI taxonomy): domain Eukaryota; kingdom Metazoa; phylum Chordata; class Aves; order Psittaciformes; family Psittacidae; genus Psittacus; species Psittacus erithacus. Next base: position 259,208 of record WYDI02004974.1, on the reverse strand, counting down.
TTGAAAGTAGGGCTGCCTCTCCAGAGGCATCCTTCACTGAAGCTGCACCAAGCAGCTGCTTTCCCCGTCCACCTCAGGCAGGCAGACCAAAGCATGCACTAATGGAATAAACACCTGTGTCGTGACTACAAGTGACAAGTGCATCCTTCAAGGTGTTGCTTCCTGGTGCCACTTACAGCTGAGAAACGGAGAAGCCAGCACTTGGGTAAGAGAACAGTGAAGAATATCCACCACCATGGACGCTTTTAAGCCCCTGACGTGAAGAAGGTTGTGGAGGAGTGTGTCTCTACAGGATTTCCAGCAAGTAGGGCCCTGAGGGTGTCAAAAGTTGGAGCTAAACATTGTATGTTTGTTAATTGTGTACCTGGCATCCAGCCTGACTCTATCCATAACTGTCTTCAGTACAGGAATCTGTGCAGACCAAGCATTTATCTGTTCAGAGGTAGATATTGGTGTATTTTGTCTCTGTGGCTGTTTTAGTGGTAAACAGAAGTCTCTGCAAGCAGCTGTTGCAGATGTCCCTGTGCCTGAGCAGCAGTCTGTGTGGGACACTGTGTCGGGGCTTAGAAGCCTCCCTGCCCAAGGACTAAGCATCTTCCCCCACACTGCGACACTGGCAACATGTTTGTGATGGTAGGCCAGAGAGAATGGTGGTAGAAAAAACCTCAGCTCTGTCTCATTCAGGGTGTTTGGTGCTTCCAGTTTGATGCTTGGTCAGTGCTGGAGACATAAATGGGAAGTATTTGCTCTAATGGTTGGCTTCCTGTCTGGTTTATACCAGTTTCCAGGATTCCAGTCCACGGACTGCTTTTGTCTAGGGTACTAGGTTTGTGTCTTATTTCCACCTTTTGGCTGGAGAAGGAGAAAAGGTAAAGTTTTTCAGTCAACCCAGAGTGAAAAATGTATGATGTGCTGCTGATCAGCCCTTTGCAGAGGGCACATCTTTTGATGTCTCTCTTGGAAAGAGATATGCTCACTTCCTACAGGGTCACCCCTTGGACACACATGCACTGGCCATAGTGGAAGCTCACACATCCCATCCACGCCATTTCACCAACTCGTGCAAAAGGAAAACTGCAGCACTAGGAGAGCCACAGTTCTCTTACTTTCTGTAGGCTTTTTCATGAACAAGGATAATAGTAATAATGAGACTGTCTGGAAACCACAGTCAGAGGAAGCACAACCCCCTAGCACAAGTCTTCATTGCCTTTCTTGCCCAAGCAGGTTTGCTGTAGATTGCTCCCATAAGATGTGGCACCACAGCTGCTACTTTTCTGCCCACCGGGATGGGCTGAGCAGCTCACAGGTAAAACTGATGCAACAGCAGATCTTGCAATTCAGCACTACTGGCATTAAAACTCCATTACTGTGCATTTGTTAGGCTTTTTTCATACACTAATTAACCAACAGTGTGATTTGATGGCGATATTCTGAGCTCTATTACAAGCATGCAATTGTAGCTCGACATCCCAGCTGGCCCTGTGGCACAAAGGAAGGTTTTGAAAGTGCTGTTGTGTGTGCAGTACTTTTGGCAAAGGCTGCTTCAATCCACCACTGTATTAAATGTCCTGATAAAGAAATGGAGCTGCGGGAGCTTGTTTCATTCCTTTGAGGAATGCTGTTAGGAGCTGGCAACTCAGAGATCTGGTTCTGATTTGCTGTAAGACATTGGACTCCTCACCTGCAAGCTGGGGAAAGTGATACCTTTTTGCAGGGGCCTTGCAGGGCTCAGCTAAGATTAATAAAGGATAGAGGTGAGATGTGACATTTCATTGTTATTATTAGTGATGTAGAGAGAAGCCAGGGCATCTCTGTGAATAATCACTGAAGTTTGCCTTTTGAGATTTAGCTGCATTCCTCCCCCTGGCCCTACCCGCTACTAATCAGAGCTGAGTTTGATTTTGTAGGAGAAGGGCTCAGAAATCAACATTTCTCAGTGTCTGAAGAAACAGCAGAGTGTTTCCTGCTGTAATTAGGTCCAGGCTCTCAGGAAATGAAAACCGTCTAGTTGATAAGTGTTTAGTAAACATTATCAAGCTAAGGCTGGGGAAAGTAAGCAAAGTGTTTTCATTTCAGAAGCAGCAAATCCAGCTGAGACTTGTGGTGCGTGTCATGCATGGAGGCAATTGTCCACGTGGTATGTGGCCATGCTCACTGCTCATTCACCTTCGTGTAACTCCACAGGAGATGCTGGAGCTGCACCAAGAGCATGAGCAGCAGCCTACATCCCTGTTTTACTCAGATGGGTTTGAGTTTTAGTGTAATGAACAAGCATTGGAAGCCTGAGGAAGTTTGCAGTGCTGCTGCAATGGCTCTTGCCTTCCAAGCATGTAAATGTGTTTGCAGGTGTGTTTTGCAACAATCCCGCCTCTTCTGAAAACTCTAACACAGCCTTGTGGTAGGTCTTTCTCAGCCACGTATCTACTCTGGGGAAAATAATATACTGATATCTTCAAATCCCCTAAATCCCTTATTTATTGCAGCTTGTATAAATGCGTTCCAGAAAGGATTACACAGCACCTCAGAGGATAGGTCCATCAGCGGTTTTTAAGCACAGTGGTCCAGAGTCAAATCCTGATTCAGGAAGCTTGTAAGCTGCTGCTTTCCATGTCAATACCCTGGGTGTCAGGGTCACTGTGTACCTGCCATGTCCTTACGCTCTGCCCATGAGTGTCCACCCCTGGCCACTGCTTGGGGAAAGGGTTGGCCCTTGCAAGGCCTTTCCTTTGCTTTCCAGCTGAGATGACAGTGCAAAATGATTTTCACTTCCCTCCTTGTATTTTCTCTCCTTCTCTACAAGCTTTGCTTCCAATGTGGCAGCTTTGTGCTGGCCCAGTAGTGGTGAATCTACTAGATCAGCACAAAAGTGTCTTTTCAAAGAGGGCAGGTTTCCCCAAGGTCACCTAAGGCATAAGCTCGGTTTGCTTTCTCTTGGTATCGGTCAGTTCACCTCATGGTGAGCAGAGCCCACCCCTGATCTGTAGATCTTTAGTCTTTGCTAAATGCTAAAATGTTGAATTGGAATAGTGATCTGATGCTTTATCTAATCAGGTCTGCAGTGCCCTAATGTCCCTCACTACCATGATGGTTTCCAAACATTCAGCAGTTGCAAATTGTGACCTATTAGTTTATGAGTTGAGCCCTGGAAAAGATATTCCAGAAACTTTGTGTCTGGAAAAAAACATGGTAATTAAAGCCATTTCCTTGAAGACTGTCAAGGGTTTTGGGTGAAGGGACAATGCATAAATATGCTACCAGTCTCTTTTCTCCTTGGGATTTATGGCTTGTTTGTTTCTCCCTTTGTTGTCCCATTGTGGCTCAGGGAACAGATTGATAACAACCTGTTTCTCAGATAGCACAGTCCTGTTTGCAGCCCACCCTCAGGGGTCTGCACTCTGCTTTTCAAACAGATCTTCTGTTGTTAGTCAAATAAACTGACCATAATCACTATCAGCCAGTCAGTACCTTCATCAGGAGATGAGATTTCTACTGCTCAGGGGAAAACGTAGTGAGAGGCAGTCTTCAGGCTTGGAACAGGGCTTAGATAAGACATCTGAGAAAATTCTATTTACATCAGAAGAGGGCTGCAAAAAAGGAGTATCATTTTATCAGCAGTCATGCTCCAGAATGGTCATGAGTAATCTGTGCATCCTCTCAGAAAGGCATTTTCTAGGGGCACGCATAGCTGTGTGGATGATATTGAATAACAGCAAACAAGCATATATGCATTTTCACAGGAAACTCTGGCTCATGAAGGGCATTCAACAACTCATCATGTCTGAGTCTTTTAAAAGGTGCTGAGCCATTGCTAAACTTTGAAAAGGGTGGAAAGTTTGTGACATAACTTTTCTGCTTGCCTCTGATTTTTCTCTTGGGTTTTTCTTAAGTGTTTTAGTAATTATTTCTATAGAGATACCAGTGTGGAGACAGCTCAGGGGTCTGACTCAGTGTCTAATGTTATCAACCAGTGCAGCACGACTAGTTGCAATGTCCAGGGAGGCAGGATGCTAGAAAAAACTAACTAAACTGTAAAGATACTGCTTTATGGGTCTCAGAGAGGGAAGATGCAGGGAAAATGCAGAATCTGGAAAGCAAAGAATATGTGACAGTTCTGCTAATTCTGGATCCAGTTTCTGACACGCTTTCTGCATTCTTGCAAACATACTGGACAAATGCCATCAGTCCTTTCCCAAGAGAAGTACTGATATACAGAAGATTGTCAGAATAAGCTGTGTTGCCTTATTCTTGTTGGTACATGCATGGCATCAACCTGTCATACACAGCTCTCAGATTATTCACCATCCCTTGTGTATTTGTTAATCAGCTTAGTCACAAGAGTATAACTCTCATCCCCTCACTGGAAGAGGAGGTTGTGTGTCACTCGTTTTAATGAAATGCTTTACTGATAGCAAGTCTTTTGATAAAGATGTTTTGCAGCACCCTTTGGCCTTCAACCTCCTTAGAATAAACACTGTTAAGTTTGTTTCTGTGTTGTGGATTATACTTGTGTTGGGATCTTAGACACTATAAAAAAGTGATCCTTTCCCGGGTGTACTCCATTCCATGTCTGTGTCATCACTTTGCTTCAGTTATTTCATCACAGATAAGTTTGTTTTTGGCCCAAATCAAATGCCTTTGGTTTCCTAAGGCTGGAAGACTTTGTGGAAATGTAGAATATTGTTATGCTCCCGTGGCACGTCTGCTGCTGGAGAGCGTGCCCTGTCTGTGACTCAGGCTTACTTGGTGCATCCCACAGCCCTTTTAATTGCCTGCCGACTTTGGTTTGTTCTTTTTTTTCCCTAAAAGCATTCAATCAGTTTTAACTTAAATGAGATTGAAGCATTCCAGCCTTGACTTTCCTCCCTTCATGGGCAAAGGTCTCCCTTGCTCTTTGCCAGCAGTTTTAGTAAGATTCACCTCTTTCTTCCCAGGTATTTCCAAGACTCTCTGCAGGTGACTGTGCAAGCTTCTCTGTCTATTATCAGTCAATATATCAGATGAAAGCTCTTATTTGTTGAACAGACTGCTGCCTATGGGACTTCTGCTGCTGGTCTGTGAGAAGGGGATAGTCACATAGTGCTTGCTCCCAGCTGCTCCATTTCATTAGTTTAAAATGCATGGGCTTATTCTGGGTGAGCAATGACTGGGGCTGCCACAAGGATGCTCTGGAAATCCTGGCTGGCTTTATACCCCACATCTTTTAGTATCTACCACTGCTTGTTGCTATTGGATTGAAAGTGTGTTGCTTCTCCCATGCTACTCATCTCCAAAGGCCGCTGGCTCATCTCTAATTACCTGACCAAGGAAAACTTCGGGGTGTAGGAGCCTCATGGGTCTGCACAGACTCCTGAGCATTGAATACTTTCCACTTCTTCCAGTGAAAATTATAAGCTCTTACTTAGCTTTCAAATTATGCTGGCATCCTTAAAAATAGAGAAATAGCCCATTTTTAGCCAGACACAGCTTTTGGAGGAGCTGCTCAGAGCCAGTGGTCCAGGGTATTATGCACCACTGACTGTGGCATGGCCATTGTGTCTTGGCAGCGTGGTTTTATGTTTGCAGCTGGAAGGAAGGGAACAACTGGTCAGCTATCAGCTGATAGAAGTGACCTTTTTCTGCACAGAGTAGTGTGCTGAAATCTGTGTACTGCCAGCTCCTGTCTGTGATCTCACCTGTCATCTACTGGTGCAGAAGGAAGAATCCCATCTACAAGCGATTTCTTGCCCAAGCTTTAAAATCTCAGTTTTAGGGGGTTTGGTTTTTGCCAGGAGAGCCCAAGCTGCATGTTCTAGGAATTTTTACTTGTCTGAAAATACTGTTTCACACACAACTTAGCTGTCATCAGAGTGCTGGAACTGAGTGCTTACACGGGACAAAATCTGTCTCGGTGTTTTCACAATCAGTCAGATCGAAGGTTCAGTAAACACAAATGTATTTCCCACTGCCTGCTATGCAGATTTATGTGGGAAGGGTCTTTCCTGCTGGGAAGTGATTTTGCAAGTCACTTGCTGAGAGTAATGTGCTGCTCCTTGTGCAGTATTTGTTAGGTCATCTATGCACTGAAGCATACAATGCACAGCCAGAAACGTGTAAAAATCTTTGTTCTTACCTGTTTGGAAACAGTTTAAGAGAAGCACGTTGGAGAGGGAAGGAAGGAAGGAAGTGTCAGTCTAGTTTGCTTTCTCAGTGCAAAATATCCTTTTCAGGTGGGATGGGGTGGGGTGTGGTGATGTAGTCAGTCTGCTGGGCACATACATGTGTACACTTAGATAAACTACTGTCAGCATGGTTCAAGTGAGAGATTTGTCAGGAAATGTGATTTCTGTCCTTGGTTAATTGAAGAATTCATTTCATGAAGAATACTCAAGTGGTTTGTTTAGTTTGGTTTTAAATTTCTAGTCATCTGCCACTTTCCAGAGACTAATTCAATGTTTAGTTAGCTCTTTTGACCAAATACCTACCATTCGGCATGTGTTTGTGTACTGAAAAATTGCTTGTTGTAATAACAAAAAACCCCAAACCCTTCCTAATTTTCCTTTCTGATGAGAAGTTTTCCCTGTACTAATTCTCCAGATTTGTTCTGTTTTGGATCTGGGTCCTCCAGAGTGGCAGGGCACACTGGGCTGGTCTGAGAGGAAGCGTCCAAAGCGCAGGGAAGGGAGGCTGCCCGCATATTGGAAATGGAGAAGAACTCTGAAAAGATCCATGAGGACCCTGCAGGAAACCACCACTATTGCTCCCTGTCACAGTAGCAGCAAGGACAGGGTCCAACTATATTTATCTTGAATTGGAGGACAAGAAACTAGTAAACTCTTTGGAGAGCAGGGGATGGTGTGCTAATGAACTCAAAGGCCACTTCACATCTTTGTCACTTGGTACCCATTCCTTACACTTGAGTAAGGCTCTTTCTGGACATATGCTTGCCTTTCTCTCTGATTTTAGTGTTTTGCAGGGACAGTGGTTGCTGTTGTGGGTGGCAGACAGCTCAAGCACCTTTTGGCAAATGTGCAATCCCATCAGCAGAGGGAAAACTTCTCTGGAAACTTTCTTCTTTTTCTAATTGCAATAATAAAATAGTTGAGAAGAAGTCACATGCTATTTGTAGCCATCTCATTGGTACTTGGTTCTACTCGCCCAGGCAATAAACTCTCCATGGACTCAATGAGAGTAATCCTTCGTGACACTAAGCCTTTTGTTTTCCTTGTTATCTACGTTTATCAAGTCCAGAGTGTTCCTCTTCTGCAGAGTACAGCGGACCTATGGAAAAGTTTAAAAAACCAGTATCTGTTCAGCAAACCATTGACTAGCTGTTTGTGACTGGTTTCTAGGTCAGCCAAATAGTCTGAAATTTTTTCTCTCAGTCTCCATGCCAAGCTCAGGCACTCAGCAATTAACTGTGCAGGTAGGTCCAGTCTTGATGTGTCAAGAAATGCTGGGGTTTTGAGGGATCTGATACATTTTTCAGTGTGTAAGCCTTTCTTCTCTTTCCCTCCCAAGAAAAGAAGCTTTTTATTCAAACTATGTCTTACATGCTGAAGATACCTTACTGTAGAAACAGGTTGGATTATAACAGTCACACAGAATGCATGACAGTTACTAATGTCTGATAATAGTTCAGTGAAATGGGAACTCATTGTGAAAAATAGTTTGAGGTCTTGCTTATATCATGCCCTGTGACTCCTTATCTCAGGTGGTCAGAATCAATACTGCTTTGGCTACATTCTCTCTAGAGTGCTCTGACTTTTGTGCTTCTTTTATCCTTGTTCTTGCCAAGAAAACTTTAAGGTAAACTGGGAGCACCTCAGTACCTGTAGATATTCTGGCTACAGCTTCTTCTACCCATAAATGTCACTATGTCAGTGTGCAAGTGAAGTGGTGGTGGTTGCACAAGCAGACTGTAAGGCTGCCTAATGTTCATTTTATAGACCTGGTACAGTGCCCGTTCCCCTTCATTATCACCATTGCCAAGCATCACAGAACAAACTTCAAGGGCTGCAAATTTAGGGTTATTATAGCTAAAATCACGGTGTGTGGCATACGGTTTATGCAAACTTTCTGAGCACCAGGTATGAGGTGGGCTTCAGCTGCAATTCGTTCATCTGCACATAGTGAGGGCAAGTGTGAATTCGGAGCACATGCCTGCACATGATGCTGAACCAATCTGAGCTGTTTTCACGTGAGCATTAGTGATGAGGTATATGTTCTGTGTCTGTCTTTGAGGTTATGAGCTGCTGAGGTTATGATAAAATCAAACAGAAGGTTAGACATGTTCCAGTGAGACAGTTTATTTCCTAAGCATGGCAGGTTTGTGACAGTGGCATTACAGGTAGAAATCATATTGCTCAGCATGGAGTTTACCAGCTAATACATAGCTTGACAGTTACCAGAATGACAATGAGCTATTAAGGAACTGTTAACTCATGTTCCATCATGTAGCCCATGCAAGCTCCATTTTCTCAATGGTTATCAATGAGACTTGGAGTCAATTGTACGGTGATGTTCAAAATGTTCATTCAAGGTCCTTTACCCAGCTTATGGTTCTATCTAATGTTCCAGTTAAAACAGCTTTCCTAATCCAAGCCACTACTGGAAGTTGGAAGTTGCAGTCACATTGAAGTCCAGGCCAGCACTATCCCAGATGGGAATGAAACCGAGCATTTGCAATTTGCTGAAATTCCTTAATTTGAGGTTTTGTTGCTTAAAATAATTGTCCTCTTTTTATATGAAATGAAATACTCCTGACATTTGAACAACAACAAAAAAATAATAATTTCAGCATGAAAACCCAGAATTGGGTGAACACTGGTGTGTTGTGTTTTCCCCTTTTTGTCTCTAGCCATTGTCATGGTAAGGTCAAAATGGACTTGGTGTTCCTGGGGTTCTCTCAGTGCTGGTGTTGATTTTGTGTGTCATCTCCGGGCAAATTACATGGTTTTGGTGCAAAGCTGCAGCAATAGCCCAGCCATATCATTTCAGTGGGGTGAACAAGCAGACCTGAGAGCACACACTAAGGTTGTGATTCTACAGTTGTCATTTTCTCCTTGCAGATTTTCATTCAGCAGTGGTTGTACAAACATCAAAATCCCCTTGTGTTACATGCTTGCATATGCTTATGGTCCCTGAGTTGCTTGCCATCTAAATAAACAAAATGATTGCCCTGTAGGAAAAAATGCTATTATTTTTATTGTTACTCATTTAAAACAATGGAAAATCAGGCACAAAGAAAACAAAATGTTTTTTCCAATGACTGCACAGTGAGATTGTGACAGGGCCAGGAACTGAGGCCAGGTGTCCTGAGTCCCAGCCCAGACCTTTGAATTCACAAGGAGCAGGATATTTTGGTTTTTAAAGTGTTTTGGCAAAAGTTTCCCCAGAGTGTTTCATAATTAATGTCAGTGCTTGACTCTGAATGTGTCTTACCAGTTAGGAATTCGCTTTTGTATACACACATCCACTGAAAAACTCTCCCAAACTTGGCAGCTGTTGGCTTCTTTCTGTTATTTAAATGTTTTTGAGGCAAATATGGGACATGACAAATTGAAAAGTGTTGAGGTGAAATGTTCTGCTTTGAGTCCACTTAGCAACCCTCAAAGGTCATCTCTGCTGTGAAGAGCCAGGAGGACTATACGCAGCATGAGCCTTGTTTGAAGGGTGGGAAAGACATTTTCTGTTGTCTAGAAATCAGACTCTTCCTATCTCACAGAAGTGGATGTTATCCAGGAAGAACTAAGCCCATCCTAGGATGTGTGACAGTTTTTGACAGCTTTCTGAAAAGGAGCTAGAAAAAAGAACATCCCACAACAGACAATTGCAGCTTGTGTCTTGAGGGACCAGTCCCTTGCTAAGATGCATTTGGTCCGTTTTAAGTCTGCAGAGACAGGATACTGCCTGTGAATAGGCATCTGTGATGTGGCATGGAAGAATGTAATTCTCCTGAGCAGCTCAAATAGTGGCTTAATAGAAGTCCTCTGGATCGGGTCAGCAGCTCATGTGACTCCAACAAACCTCTTGCCCCATCTCAGCCTTTTTAATTACCAGCTGCAGTGACAGCCCCACCTACACTCAGCGTGACCTGAAAATTCCCATCATGAGATGCTCTGGTCCATCCTTTGTCCTGTATCAGATGCTATCCAGCTGTGATGACCTTTTTCAGGATGGGATTACGTTGAGACGAGGTTTTTCAAGATGTGATGCATGTTTCTGAATAGGAATGACTCTTAAAAAAAAAAAAAAAATCCACATTGAAGAGGTTTGGATTTTTTTTTTTTTTGTGTTGACCTGAAAAAATTACTTACAGTCATTTTGCTTGCCTGGGAAGCCGGGAGATTATTCTGAAGAGTGGTGTCCTTAGGAAAACTCCAAGAGAAGGACTGGAACCAATGTTGTTTTTGCAGTAAAAGCTGGCTTCCCTGCATGTGTTGTCAGCACAGTTTCAGGATTAGCACAGAGCTAATCCTGAAAAACTTCTGAAGTTTACACAAGGCATATTTTTTGCGTTTCTGTGGGCATTGCAGCACAGCGGTGCTTTGGTGTTTAAAGGGCAGATCTGGGGAGCGGACCGAGATGCTCTCTGACCAGAGCTTTCATCTTCATTTTGGGGGTATTCATGCGTGCTTCTTTGGCCAGCTTTGCTCTTGCCTTTCAGGGAACCGCACAAGCGATTTTGGCTGTGCTGGAGAGGGTCTGTCCCTGCAGCAATGGCTGGACTTTTCCTCCAGGAGGTCTTCATGTATCCAGGCATCTGCTTTCAAAATGTCTCCATGCCCCAGCAAGCAATGTGAGAGCATGTTCAGAATGGCTCACCTGATATAAAAGTGCCAGTTTCACAAACCCCCTGGTAATAGTTGTGTGTCTGGTCCCATTCAGTGTCTGCCTAATCAGAATCACCCAGGCATCCCTGTCAAGCTCAGCCAGTGATATCCAACAGCTGTGATGCCTCTAGTCAGCAACGGTTTCATTCATGGTAGCCCCCTTGTTTGTTCTGCAGACTGAGTTTGCACTTGTCCTAATCTAAACAGCCCAGATGAAAGCACTGGGCACTTCTGGGGATACACTGAGTCCCAGGAGGCTAAATGCACGTCCCGATGTGCTCTGCATCTGTTTTCAAGCTTCCCTCAACTGAAAGTTGGGCTTAAGTTGTTTTCAGCAGCTTGTTGAGCTTTCTAATTCCACCTTGTTTTGAGGAAAAGCCAAAGGAAAACCAGTACAATAATTTTTTAATATGGGCCTTGGAAATTTTGTTTAAGAGTGGAGATTCAAAAGGCATTGGCTCCTTCCTTCACAGCCAAAACACATACACATCCTCCATGCTTCCCTAAGGGAAGGTTACCTTGCAAAAATAATGCATGTCTTCACCCTGTGTTTTCTGAAGTCTTACCAAGCTTTACATGCAGTAGGAAAGGAGGCATCATTCTGCCAGCTAAACAACTGGTGTATTTTATTAGTGCTGGCAGACAGCTCCATTTTCCAAATAGAAGCAGATTTGCCAAGTGATTTGGTGTTGGCCAGGGGCTTCCAGGGGGACTCTCCTTTGTCCAGCCAAATCAAATCTGTTACTCTTGCCCCACTCCAGCTGTTCCTGCTCAGAGCAATCAGCATAAAAAAGGAGGTTTTGCCATGCTGTTACTGCAGCCAGGTGCCCTGAGCAGTCCTTTGCATTTTTTCCCTTAGCACTTCATCACTTTCATAAGCTGCTCATGCAACATTGCTATAGGGTATGTATGTCAGGGCATCCCTCAAGGAGAAGGCCCTGTGATTTCATCCAGATGCCAATCCCACTAGGTTCAACAGGAGTTAATGTGTCATTGGATGTGCATTTTAATTTTAAAGATGGTTGCAAACACTTCTGAGGTAACAAGCCACCTGCTGATGAGGTGGCTGCTCAGACAATTGACAGTTCAACCACATCTCTAAGGATAAACATAGGCCAGAGATTAAACTAGTTACTATATGCCTGGCAGTTTTTTCAGTTCTCATCATTTTGCCATTTGAGTTGTCTTATGGGTACACGTGCATATTTCTGCATGTGAACTGCTGTACCATGACAGCAGCATAGTATAGGTATGCCTAAGCTCACTCGCTCTCATGCCTCAGGGGGAGCCTAGAAGTAGTGGCGCAGGGTTGAGGGTAAATTTTGCTATCAAGGAGTACCTGGACATAGCCTTGCCAAGGCTAACATTAGCCTGATCCTGGCTAGCAAGCTTAGGTGAGCCTGCTCAGACTGCAGACCAATCCCAGGGGCTGACTCGGCATCTTGCTGGTAGTCAGTGATGGTGGCTTTCTTTCAGGAGCAAGTGCATTAGCTGTGGAAGTGGCCCCTCTCTCTCCTGCTAAGTCATGCAGATGTTTCACTTGAAACATCTGTCCTGCTCCCTGAGCTCCCGGCAGCTGCTGTGGGTGTGTTTAGCACTAGCATTTTTGTCTGTTTGTGAGGATCTCTCCAGGGTGAAACTGATTCTGTCTCAGTTCTGAGTCTCTAAATCCAAAGTAACTTGATACAGCTTCTGCATACAGGTTTTCATTGACTATCCCATCATTGCCCAAACCAGTGGTGTCAAAATGGTGTCAGAGATAGAGATGTCAGAATGTGAGGCATAAGCTGCTGTGTTCACTATCTTACATCACAAATTCACTTGGTCTTTCTTATCTTGTTACAGCTGAACAAGCTGGAGGAGGCAGCAAATGCAGCTCACACCTTCTTCATGGCAAACCCTGAGCACATGGAGATACAGCAGGACATTGAAAACTACAAGAACACAGCAGGGAAGGTCAGCTTGATTGACAGGGAGGCCAAGCAGCACATGGTGAGTCTGAGCTAAAAAGGTGCCTGGGTTAAGTGTCAGGCAGTATGGAGAGAGGAGATGTAGGAGGTTAAGAAAGAATCATCTTTGAATGCAGAGATTCTTACTAAGGTCCATATTACAATACAGGAAAACAAACTCTCCCTTTCAGTGCTCTCTTTAAGTCAAGCTAGCTCCTGCTTTTTCAAGGCACACTGCTCTGTCCGTCCCTTCAGGGAACTCCGAGATCATCCATGGCTGTGGCTCTTTTGAGCTGGGTTCTCCCACCTGGGCACGTTATGTGCTTGTGGCTTTGCTGGTGAGGATGAAGGGTGGCAGGCAGGAGAGTGGCAACTATTTCCACCTCCCCAAAGTGAAAGCCCAGCACAAATGCCAGGGCTGCCCCCAGCTTTGTGGTTTCTCAAGACACAAGGAAGCAGGAGTGGCTCTTTTTGTGTAATTAATGGAGGAGCCCCATAGGGGCTATTCTAAGAGATGTGCTTGGGTCAAGAGCAGTGTTTTCCTTTGGCATCCAGTGTAATTGCTGGGTAGGAGGGTAAAAACAAAGAAATGTTTTTTCAAATAATGCATAATCCAGAGGTGGCACTGAGGTTTCCCTGAGTATGTAGGATTTCAGAAGAGCATTTAGGCAGGTTAACAAGGTCCCACTGGTCGAAAAGACCATTGATGGCTTAAACATGGTTTGGTTCAACCGCTTGTGTCTAGTACCTGGAGATTATTCTGTCCCTGCCTGCTTGTTTTGAGAAGCACCTGCAGTTGTCAAGGGCAGGATGCTGTGGTCCAAGCAGCATAGCCCACTCATGGTCTTGTCTTCTGCCTACCTACTTTGCAGGAAGACTACAGTGCTGGGGTAAAGCACTATGACAAGGAGGAGTATGAGCTGGCCATTGACTTCTTGGAGAGTGCATTGAAAGGGTACTACTCCGAGGATGAAGATTGCCAGGTCATGTGCGAGGGACCACAGAGATTTGAGGAGCATGAGTACCTGGAATATAAGGCTGGCCTCTATGAAGCTATTGCAGGTGAGATCTTTTTGCACCTTTAGTGTTCTCATCCCTGGCCCTGAAATATTTTTGAGTTTGGGCCTTTGGCTATATTTGGTGAAGTGTCTTCCTTTCCATTACTGCTGCTGGTAAGTAATGCTGCAGGAGGCACTTGGAAAGCCAGAAAATGCAATTCCAGAGGACAGGGAACTAGAACATCTCATTTTAGTCCTGAATAAGAGCTGAGCCAGAAAAATTGCATTTCCAGATGCGTGGAGCACTTGCAGCTCTCCATAAGAGCTGGAAGTATAGGTGCATTAACATAAACTGCCTCCGTTTCCCCTATACGCAGTCTCACATACCTCACTGAAATCTCGATATTGTTGGCCTCTGTTTTTATTTTCTCTGTTTTTCAGTGCATATGAAGAGAGCAGCAGAGTCCTCTTGGTCATACTCCAGATGGCCAGGAAAGTTGCCAAAAAGACTCAGAACATAGATTTCCTCTCTATTCAAATGCATGGATTTGTCATTAGTGGAGGCCCACCTAATTATGATCTTGACTGAATTCTCTGGAGAGAATTGAACATTGCTGTGCAATCATTAGATTTGCATGTGTGGCTCTGAGCCAGAAGGGATTAAAACAGTTCATTCACAGGAGAAATGAGATTACATTTAATTAGTTGCAAGGGAAAGAAGAGCAATAAATTAAGATTTGTTTTGTGACAGGGATCTTATTTATCTATCTGCTCGTGGCCTTGGAGTTACATCAAGGTCTGCCGTTTTCTTTCTTGTGTGGAAAATGCTTCATTTGTTCGCAAACTATTTTTCAGTTTTGCCTAATTTTTGCTTGTGTCAAGACAGGAAATCTAATTGAAACAACCAAACTGAGAAACAGCCAACATACTGGATGGGAAGCTGCCTTTGTTGGGTTTATTTACCCATGCAGAAAATATCAGAAGTGTTGTAAGGGCTGATCTGGTACCAGTGTATCTGGCAGCTGGTCATGCCTGCTTTTAAAGCCATAACCAGGACACTAGTGCCATATCAAGCCTTCCAAGATATCAGTCTTTATTGGCAAAGAAAACCTACCTTCCTTCTCACTAAAAGCTGCTGTTCATCAAACAGGTCTCTGTTAAATTGCTTCTGTGCTGTACAAGTCAACTGTGGCTCCAGTGAGCAGAGAAGATATTTCTGTGCTGGAGCACAAATATGGTCATGGTGTAGTGGTCGTCAATCCAGCACGTCATTTGGGAGTGAGAACAAGCCAGTTGGTCTCTGCAAGTGCTGTGTCTTGGTTTGGCCAGATATGCCTGGGAATAACAACTCCAAATCCCAGGGCCATTAAGGCACCCAAAGAAGCAGGGAAGTGAGGGCACGCAGAGGTAAATAAAATACATAATGCAACTAAGTGGTTCTTTACAAGACAGCTTAATCCAGATTTTACCCCTGAGTCCAGGGCACTCAGGCCCAGATGTCTCAGAAGGGAGTAGGAACACTAATACAACAGGAAAAGAGAGTATAAATTTCTTCAGAAATAATGTATCTTTTCAATCCCAAGCTGATTTGCTGTGCTGCTGTGTGGGGTTCACCTCTCCACCGTAGGGACAGATGCGTTTCAGTGAACTGATTCCTGTACATACAGTCAGTTTCTAGGGCACCTTGACAGTACCAAGAAAAAGCAGTGCTTCTCAGTGATAGATTATTTCAGGTCTAGAATGCTTAAATAGGTTTAAATTGCAACAACTTTATTTATGTCCTTTTCCTGCTTGCTTTTCTTAATGTAATAACCTGGGTGTGTATGGTAAATCAGATAACTACCCAGACTACCTGCCCAGATCAAATGAGGACTGTTCTGAGTTTCCATTTGATTTCATTGCAAATTCCTCAGGCTGTTTTCTTGTCTGCTCTGAGGAATGCTTTAGTAGCTGAGCACACTTCTTTTTATTTATTTTTTTTTTTAAGCCAGTGTTTGTTTCTTGAGGTTTTTAATGGTGTACAAAGACAGAATAAGTAAAGTCCATTTGTAAGTACATTGCAGCAAAGAGTCCAAACTGGAATCAAACGTCATCATTGGCTTTGAAGTTGTACAGCTGATACAACACCTATATTGTGGACTTCCACCAATTAAGAAACTTTGCTAATGGCAGATGTTTACCACATGTTTGTGTTTCCCTGGGAGATCTCTCATCTTTGAGAAGCAGCAAACAGGGATTTTGCTGCCAGTATTTACACCTTAGACCTTTCAGACTTGCGTTGCAGGTGCCTTGCTTTGCCATGCTCGAGAAGCTTGCAAGGGCTCCTCTCATCTAACCCCCCACCTTGTGTGCTTAGGAGCTTTCTTGCTGAAGAAAAGACAGAATTAAAGATGAGCTGAAGGAAGGGAGCATGGAGATGGCTTTCCTGTGGTAACACATGTGGCCACCCTGTCTTCACATCTCTGCTTTCTCTGTGGGTGTCCTCACCTTTGGTTTGGCTTTTGGGTTTGAAGAGCTACCTGCCACCTGCATGTCCCTGCACCCATCCGTCTTTCCCGGGATGAAGCAAGAGCCCCTGGAGCACAAAAGAGGTGCTCAAGCTCCCTCTACAGTTGACAGAAGGAGAAAGGCACTGCTGAAGGGGGAGCAAAAGCGTGACTGCAACTCTCCATTGGCTTTGGAAAAGAGCCTATGCTCTTTAGGTGCGCAGTCACCTGCTGGACCACAGCAGCGGTAGTTGCACGTCCTTCAGCCAGGGATATTTAACCTCTCTCTGTCCTCGCCTCAGCACCTCCACCATCCTTCTTGGTTCAGTCTGTTTTCTCCCCCTTTTCTTGGCAGATCACTACATGCAAGTCCTGGCCTGCAAACATGACTGTGTCCGAGAACTAGCCACACGTTCTGGCCGAATCTCACCCATTGAAAATTTCCTTCCCCTTCATTATGACTACTTGCAGTTTGCCTATTACAGAGGTAAAGGTTGGCTTTCTGTTCCTCATAGTGCTTGCAAAGTTTTGTTACCATTTATGCAAGTTTGAATTGTTTTATGGGAAAATCAGGGTATTACCACATGATGTTCACACTACTGTGATGCAGTGGCATGGTCTGAAAGAGTCAGTAAGGAAAGGATATTGGAAATTTGCTCTTCAAATATCAGGTTGACTGAAATGCAATTAAGCATTTCTGTAAGAGTGTTTAAAGTCATCAGTAAGGTTTTAAAAGTCCAATGTTTAACTTAAATATTCTTATTCTTTAAATAATTAATGCTTTCTTAGGGTTGTTTCATTTGCCTTTTGACATTAAAGTTCTGGGGATTTATATGTTCCACATTTTCTGAAAACAATTGATGCATTTTCTAAGTTAATGTATTTATAGATACACAAGTTCGGGCAAGCTTAGCCCAAGATGCCAATTTTTGCTAATTACCAAATATTTTAAGACTCACTGTAAAACTGCAGGAGTTGTCTACATTGCAGAATATCAGGAGTTGGCAGTGCTATAATATGCTGCCAGTTGTGTGGTCCTGTGTAGTATTTTATTATGTCCTGTTACATAAAAGAAAATCTCTGCAGAATCCTGCTATCTCAGGTTTGTGCTAAGAGCTCTTTCCTGAAAAGGGCAGAATGAGTGAGGGGCAGAACTGCTACTCAGGCATAAAGCTTCGTCATTCATCAATGCAGTGGGAAGAAAGCGTGCGTGTTGTACAGGCTTTTTTATTCCTCTGCCCAGTTAGAGGTTTAATGTGGTGGGTAAACTGCCCCAGAGCCCTGAAAGATGCTGCACAGAAGAGAAGCAGTTTGCTGCTGGACAGCATCCACATCTTGCCTACCTATTTGAATCGAATTTGGATCCCATCTGACCTCTGCATGACCACAGAGAAGTCATGTCTCTGTACCTCAGTTTCCCTGCTGGTGAAATGGAAAAGTTAAGACCAAGTTGCATCAGAAGTGCCTTGTAAAGCATAGGGCTCACCCTTCAGCTGATGAGGAGCTCAAGCTGCTCCCTTCCTCTCTGCAGCTCCCTTCCTCAGCTGTGCCTTGCTGTGCTCCTTGTGAGCCCCCAGCACTACCAGCAGGGCTGTTCCCTCCTCTGCTCCCCGATAACTATTGTGTTGCCTCCTAGTCGGTGACTACGTAAAAGCCCTGGAGTGTGCCAAGTCCTACCTCCTCTTCCACCCGGATGATGAAGATGTCTTGGAGAATGCAAGTTATTATGAAGGTCTCTTGGAAGGTACAATGGATCCAAACACTGTGAAACCCAGAAAGGTAAGAGTGAGCGTCACCTAGAAGCCTAGTTGGGAAGCTTTAACAAAAGCTTCAGTTGGAAATGAAAGCAGCTTGGCAGCTTTCCCAAAGTGGGACCACTTTGAAAACCACTGTGGAGATGCTGGATTAGCTGGCAAAGCTAATTGTCAGGATGTGAGTTCAGAGCCACTAGTGTAGGGGAGAAACTGGAGGGCAGGATCTTCTTTAAATGGGGACTTCAGCTTAGCAAAGCCCAAGCAAGGGCAGGAAGGGCGATGACCGAGTGCCTCAGCAACATAAACCCTCTTCTGGTTCAGTGCTCCAGGGGAGACACAGAGGAGGAATGCAATGAAGCACTGAGCAAAGGGTGACCTTAGTTAAGAGAGGGATGAGAAATATTTTCCCAAGGGAAGGCTGGGATGTCAATGTTACTCTTAAGTCACTGAGGTTGGAGTTCAGCACTCGGCCTGCTTTGTGCGAGGTAGTTTTGCTATCACAGGGTTAGGCTGGGGTCAAATAACCAAACAGTATGTGTTCAGTCACCCTGTGGGACAGTCTTCTTTGGTCTTGGCAGCCTTTATTTGTGGCCCTGGGGCTGCCTCTCTGACAAAAAAAAAAAGGAGAAGTTCCTCCCATCCCATCACAGTTGTGAGGGAGCTCGTTCCCTTTATGCCATAAGCTGAGGGCAGGGAGGAATTGGATTTTCCATTCCCTTGCGAATTCCTTGATTTCCAGGAAAATCAAGGTGAATTTGGTAAAACACTAAAAAGGAAAATGATAAAGAAGAAAACTAGAACAGTTATTGTTTCTTCTCACAAAGTGGATCTAAGAAAAAACCTAAACTTGACAAAAACATGTCATTGTTTTCAGTGTTCTGAAGTCTTCTGTAAAAAAAAGAAAAAAAAGATTATATGATTTTTGCTTTCCAAAGTGATTTTCTAGGAGAAACCCCAGTGTTTTGTTTAGAACTATTTAATTCAAAAAAGAAGCCCTCTGATGGGTGCTTTTCAGCTGTTTGTGCTTTGTGGTTCCTGTCTGAGTACCCTGAGCACATCCCAGGCTGTGATGCTGCAGTCCACCCACCACTAGGCTCTGTGGGTTGTTCCGTGGGCTCTGCATTGCACGTGGGGAACCAAGGCACAGCCCAACCAGAGTCCCTGCTTTGCCATATATTTTGGGGATGCAAGCTTCCCAGATGAGTTGCTGAACACCTCCACTTGTGTAATGTAGTGAGTGGCTCAGCTCTGTGTCTGTGGTTGCTTTAAAGCATGACCCAAGCATCCCTCCCCCTATGGGGAGTCTGCAGTGTTGCATGAAAAACAAACCCCTCTTGAAGTACAGGTGTATTGTCTGTGTCTTGTGAAAGCTACATGGGCAACTACTCCCCTTTCTCTTTTCTTTTCAGGAAGCAAAAACGCTGCTGAGGCGCCACAAGCTGGAGTCTCACCTTTTGCAAGTGGCTGCGGCCGGCCTTGGATACACCTACACGGAGCCGGTAATTCCTGGGTCTGCTATGGCAAGGACCTCTAGGAGTTCACAGCTATAGGACCACTTCCCCCCTCCCTTTTCTTAAAAAGCAAGTCCTGTGTAGGTGACTCAAGAGCTGGATCTTGGCCTGGTTTGTTCCCTATGGGAAAATGTTGATAACAAAGCAAGGAAGGCAACCATTTCCAGGATGAAGGAAATGCAGACACAGCCTAGTCTGGCTCTCAGTCACTGTCATGGTGGTTGGGTGGGATAGAGAAGGCTGGCAAGCTGGATTCCCTCTGTATTTGTTCATATGATTCCAGGTTGGGTTGGGGTTGCATTTTCTATTTGGTGACCCCAGGCAATTGCCCAAAGTTGTGTGGGGTTGATCCATACCAGAGAGGCTGGCTGATGTCAGAGAGGCTGAGAGTGAGGCAGAGCAGGTAGCTCTCTGGTTTCATCTGGAGTATTAAAGTAAGAAGCATGACCTCTCTTTTTTCCTGCAGAACTACTGGAACAGGTATGGTGCCCGCCAGGAGGAGCACAGGTGAGCCACCACTTGCCCCAGCTAAGCCCGTGGCTTCACCAGTCCCTGCATTTGGGATGTCCCCATGGTAGGGTACAAGCCTGCCACTTAATGGGTGCTGCCTATCCAGCCCAGCACACCATCATGATTGATAATTACAAACTTTCCACAAGCACCTTATTTTAGCTGAGTGCCTCCAAACCAGTCTAGAGGGAACTTGGTCAATGAGTAAAGTGGTGCTGTTCATTTTTGTTGGCGTCTGTGCTTTGCTGGTGGAAATGGTTGTTCCCATTACCAGAAAAACACTGTTTTTCACAGACAGGGTGAAAACTTCTATGTGTATGGTTGTGACTTTTGTACAATGTAGCAATTTGTCCAGTTTTTTAATATATTGGTTTCCAAAGGGTGCAAAACTGTGCAGTTCCCAGAAACTGGAGGCCTGTGGCCCAAGTCATGATGTTCTTCTTTTCTCTTGTTCCTCAGTGTCCCATCAAGTATTAGCAGTGAACCAGAGGAAGGGCCTAGGCTATTCCTGGCAAAGAAACCCATGCCAAAATCAGATCGAGAGTTAAAGGAGGGTAAGTCTGATGAATATGTTTCAACAAAATCAGAAGTTATTTTCCTGTTGCTGGAGACTGCAGACTGCAAAGGTTGGCTGCTGAGCAATGAAGACCAATTCTGTCTGAGGCTGTTGAAGTTTTGTTAAGACACAAAGAAGTCTTCAATGATGCCACAGCATTTCTGGGTCTGTGGATCTCACCATCATTGCTCTGCTTTTGGACTTGCTTTTCCCACCTGCTGAGCCACTCATTACAGAGCCCTGAGATGTGGAGCTGGGAGGCTGAGTCCCCCTCACCGTGGGGAAGGTGGCACCAGCAAACAGTATTTTTTCGTCTAGGTGTTTCTAAGATTAAAATACTCCCTCTTGTCCAGGATGCAGAAGGACAGATGCTGGAGGCATTAAGTTTTGGGAAGTCTGGTCATTATGCTTTGCTGAATGTGCTGGATCACAGCATATTAGCAACCATTTCTGTTTGCAGACTGGCTTGCGATGTCTTGGCTGACATCAAATCACTCAGTTTTAAGGCTTGTAGCAGACATTTCAATGGATTTCAGCACATCTTCAGGAACCACAGAAAATACCATAACATCAAAAGACAAGATTTCTCCCATAACAATTCTGAAAAATTACACTGTAGCCAAATATCAAAGCATGCTCCTCGCTGCAAAACAATAAGTCTCCAGCCAGGAGGCGTCCTGTGTCTCTAGTGGGTCAGCTCTACAGCAGCAGGCAATTAAATCTCCCTATAATGCAATGGATGGTTGTGCTTTTTCTGGGGAATATAACAGCTTTCCATGGCCCAAGTTATCTCCAGCTGCTTAGCGCCATGTTCAAAGTATCGTTATCCCTTCTTTAGCCATACATAAAATAGGCCAGTATCACAGGAGGATCCTGAAGAGCTTGCTGAAGCCAACAGCTGGTTGCATTACATTTGTTTTTGGCCTGTTTGCCTTCCATAATGAAATAATTTCAGAGCATGTCTTTCTCTACTGTTTCTTCTCTCTATGCTTTTATTCTGCTCTAGTTGCAGAATGTTTTCAAGTTTGCAAAGAAAACCGAAACCATTCAAAACGAGAATGATATTTTTGTCCATCCAGCTGCTTCCTTTCTCTGTTGTCTTTTTTTCTTTTTCTCTTTTCACTTGGAAAAAAGAAGAGAAAAGGCCAAAAGAGAAAAAGAGAAGCCCTTTTTAATTTTGTACTCCTCCTCTTCTCTACTTCTCTCTTTCTTTCCCTTCCTCCTTTCTACCAATTCCTTCACTCCCAAAAGTGCAAAGAATTTTCTGATTTCTTTGTGGTGTTTTTCACAGAGCATACACACAGGAAATAGGTCTCTCTGCTGGTGCTTAGAGGCAGTGGGGGTGTGGAAGACAGCCAGGAGCACACTGCCGGTGTGGGACAAGGGTTCAGTGTTCATGGCACAGGGCAGCCCCTGCTAGTTCCTTGGGAGGAACAGAAGGAGCTGGGGAAGTGGTGAACGATGGCTTCGAGGTTCATCCTTCGTGTGCCTACGGCTGGGGAAGAGCAACATCTGAGCTGGAAAACTCAGCCTGGGTTGGAGTGTGCCAGGAGTCTAGATTTCAGAGTCTTGTTTCTGATCCAGCTGCATTTATAATAAATGCTATTATTGAGCAATAAGAACAGCAAAGTGAACATGAGGAGACCTAACTCTTCAAAAATAGTCATGGGCTAGTGGCAGGGCTCTGCTCTCAGGGTTATGTATCCTCCATAGGCCAAGGAGACCTTCCAAAAACACAGAGTATGCCCCAACAGACAGAGAAAGCAGCAATTATAAAAGCAGCGTAACAGAGAAGTTTCCTTGTGCTACATGGCGGGAGGAGATCTGTGGCTTTGTTCTCTGATCAGGCAAATTTTATGGGGATGGATCCAAACTTCATGTAAAAAGTTAATCTCTCTCTTCTTCGTGCTATGGCAGCTCCTTTGCAGAGGAAGATTTTCCTCAGGATCTTCCAGTTCATCCATTCACAGCCCCCTTTTTGGGGAAGAGCAAGTGATACTTGCTGCAAGCTCAGCACCACACTAGGTTTTCTATGTGTGCAAAAGACAAAAAACCCACTGGTGACAATTGCAGAAAGTGGTTTTGCATGCCAAGCTGGCAAGATCCACACAGCACAAATGCAATGGAAACTCAAGGCCTTTGTTGATATTGGCTGCTGGGCAGGAGAGCCAAGTTAACCAATGTTCATGTCTCTCATTGTGTCCCATCAGGTTTTGGCATTTTTAGGCTATGGTCCTTACATTTGCAAGGAAGCTAATGAGAAGGTGGAAAATGCTGATGCTCTTGCAGCAGATTGATTTAATCTCCAGGTGTTTCCATTGCTTCTGTTTCTTTTGTTGGTGATGTGAGGCCAAACTCTGCTCTCTGCTGTGAATTTCTTTCCCTGGCAGCACACCCAGGTGACTTCAGCTGGCCCTCAGCCACAGTACAAGATGTCAATGAGGCCAGGGCATGTTCAGCAGGGTCATTTTGTGTCTCTGTTTCCACCAGGGGGTCCACTTCTCTACAGCGATGTGAAGTTTGTCTACAACTCGCAGCAGCTGAATGGTACCCAGCGAGTACTACTGGATAATGTCATCTCAGAGGAGCAGTGCCGAGAACTTCACAGGGTGGCCAGTGTGAGTAGGTGATGTCCCTGGGGGGGACATGACTGTCACCTGGGCTGAGCGCCTTATGCTCTCCCCCACATCTGACTTGTGAGGGCTGAATGTATGAACAGCCACTGGAAAGGATCCAAGTTCATACATTACTCTTTAGTGTTGGAACTGACGCCAGGATGCCTGTGGAGAGCAGTCAGATGCTTGCCCCCATAACATACCCATGTAAATGCATGGGAGCCACTTCTTCGGGTCATTCTTAGAAATAGGCTGCAAGACAGACCCTGTGCAGAAATAGCTCTCTGACCCATGTTATATACAACCCCAAAGGATGCCCATCCACAAAGCCTGGTTGAGCCTTCTCATTCATCATTAGCTGAGCCTGGGAAGGGACTGAGGGTGCTTGAACATCCCCAGCAGGGAGATGGGTGGCTGTTTTCCAGCATCTCAGAATGGACCATGTTTATAAATAACTGCAGTGCCTTCCCACCTGACTCACCTGTCTTTATGAATGCAGCCTTGGGGTATTCAGGGAAAAGAGTGCCAGTTGCTTCCACTGCAGCTCCTCCTTTTCTGGGGAACCAGTTCACCCCTCACTCATGGTCATGTCTTTCAGGGGATCATGTTGGCTGGAGATGGTTACAGGGGCAAAACCTCCCCCCACACCCCAAATGAGAGATTCGAAGGAGCCACTGTCCTCAAAGCCCTCAAGGTACAGCTCCCTCCTCCTCTCCCATGCCCTCCCTCCCAGCTGGTGCATGGTGTGGACCCTCTCTCACCCTTTCTCCTTGCTCAGTATGGCTATGAGGGCCGCGTCCCACTGAAAAGCGCCCGGCTCTTCTACGACATCAGTGAGAAGGCTCGCAGGATTGTCGAGTCCTACTTCATGCTCAACTCCACGCTCTACTTCTCCTACACCCACCTAGTGTGCCGCACTGCTCTATCTGGTGAGGGTTCGGGGAGACAGCAGCAGGGCAGAGGTGGGGGGATAGGAGAGGGTCAGGTCTCCACAGGGGTTTGCAAGTGGGGGCTCAACCCTGAGAGCAGCTTTGTTTTGCCTGGTGCTTAAACTGGTGGCCAAGGGCTGGGTAAAGTCACTGTCCCTGTAGCAGCAAAGGGTAGGCACTGCTGTCCCAAAGGAGCTAATTTCTGGGATGTCTCTTGTTTTTCATGTCTCCAACTCTTCCTTTTTTCTCCTCCTTCTTCTCTTGCCTCTTATCATCTCTTCCCCTTTCCATCCCATGCCCAGCTCTCCATATCACTTCTCCATAGCAAGGAACAAGCAGAGCTGTGCAAATCTGTGTCCTCAGATGTTGCCTTTTCTCTCCAGCCTTTCCTCTCCTCTTCTCACCTGTTAACACCACCCGGAGTGGGGTAGCGACAGGCTCCCACCCCATGACAGACCCCACAGAGCATGACATTTCCATCTCATCCATCCCTTCTCCTTCCTCCTTCCTCCACATGGTCCTGCCTAGGCCAGCAGGAGAGAAGGAATGACCTGAGCCACCCCATCCATGCTGACAACTGCCTCTTGGACCCTGAGGCCAATGAGTGCTGGAAAGAGCCTCCTGCTTACACCTTTCGGGATTACAGGTAGGAAGGAAGGGGAAGCTGCTCTCACGAGCTCTCAGGAGCCCTCCCCATGGTAGGGCATCTTGCTTCACAGACCTAAAACTGGTACACCCCAACCATGGCACAAGTAAGATCCAACAGGTAGTTTCTGGTGGCAGCAAGCATCATGGGTAAGCTTAAGCTGAATTTAACTGTAACAGCTGCGACATTTAAGGGTTGGGAGATCCCAGCTGTGGCCCACAGGACTGTGTCTCTGTCAGGTGTGTTTGGTGCAAAATGGGAGGGTAGGAGCTCATGGGACCTAGGGGACATTGTGGTAATTATTCCCTAGCCAAGGTGAGATCTGCTGCTTCTCAGCTCTGGCTCCAAAATGGGGGTAGCCCAGGTAGCCCCAGCCAGCTCCTCAGTGGGACTGCTACCCATGTCTTAATGGATCAGTGTGGGATCTGCCCCAGAGGTGGGGGTCAGCCTTGAGCCTTCCCCAACTGCTCCCCTCACAGGGGTCCCCCGCTTCCTTCCCTAGTGCCCTCCTGTACATGAATGCAGATTTTGAAGGAGGCGAGTTCATTTTCACCGAGATGGATGCCAAAACTGTGACGGTAAGTCAGTGCTGTGGAACAAATGCTGCTTCTTAGTAGCCCATGCTCAGGAGCTCTGGGCTTCCCTGGGCAGCCTATGGCTCCTACTTTGCAAAGTCTATACAAAATCCTGCTAGCAGAGGTACCAGACCTTCTCTTCCCTTCCCAGAGGCTGCTTGAGCAGGAAACCTGCAGATCAGGGGGTTGCACCACCCCTGTACAAGCAGAGAGATGGCTGATGGTTGTCCCTGCCTGGAGGACTCCTGAACTCCCACCCCATCTCGTGGCAAACATGAGGTGATGCCCTCATACATACACAGTGACTGGCCCTGGTCTCTTGCTCCAGAGGGGTTCATGGTGGTGGACATCAGTACCTGAGGAAGATGGGGCTCAGGCATGAGCCCCCACTTCTGCGCAGGAGACACCACCCTCCTTGGTTACACAGAGGGTTTGGGCACCATGCTGTGGCTCTGGAGTCCAGTCTATGCGGGAGGATAGATTTCATCTCCCTATGCCTGAAGGTTGATTTGGTTGCACTTTTGTCCCTGAGGTCCTGCAGGTTACCTCTTGTGGATTCTGCAGAGGGAAAAAAGAGGTGTTTCACAGTCCTTGCCGGGGTTAGCCTCAACCTCCCTGGAGTTATGCCATGGTCCTGTTTACTGTAGGTGGTCACCTGCAGGCTTTGCAAGGACTCCATGCTACTATTTCCTTCTGCATGATGTCTGTGCAGTAGGACCAAGCCTCACACCTCCCTATTTACCCCAGCAGCACCTCACGGGGTCCTGAGGTGATGCAGAAAGATGCTCAGTAAGGTCTCAGACCCTGGACCACTGCAAGGCCAGACATGGCTAGTGTGTGCAGTAGTGCTGCTCCTTGCTACCCTGGTATTGCTTGTTTTCTCACAGGCCTCCATCAAGCCCAAGTGTGGGCGAATGATCAGCTTCTCATCAGGTGGTGAGAACCCCCATGGGGTGAAGGCAGTTACCAAAGGCCAGCGGTGTGCTGTGGCTCTCTGGTTCACCTTGGACCCACTTTACAGAGAGTTGGTGAGTCCATCCATCATGATGTAAGGGGAGCTGGGGGGTACTCAGCACTCCAAAGGAATCAGGACCATCTTCAGGCTCCAGTCCCAGCACATCACACCCCCTGCAGTACCATTCTCATAAGCTGCACTATGGGGACATGAGCTGCTGTCCCAGGAACCCAATCGTTTTCCCTGCTGGCCATGCTCTTGAGCACCTATCACCCTTATCCTGTGGGTTCAGGGCTGGGCTGAGGTTCTGAGCGGAGTGCAGGAGGGCTGTGTAGGGCTGGGCTGGCCGTTTCTGACACCTAGTGGCAATAACTTGATGAACGGGGAAGTCCTCCACAGCCATCCACAGCTCGGAGGCTGGGGCGATGGCTGCTGCTAGATCCTCAAAGACAGTTTGGCAGTCTGAAGCCCATGGGACTGGGCATCCTTGGGCAGCCTTGGAAGGTCTGGGCTATGGTGCCTTGCACCAGGAAACCTCCAAATTCTTCCCCCAGCCACTGCAGCCCCTGGAGGGAGAAGGGGATTGGATACTGAGGTGCAAAGCGATTTGATTAATTTTGCCCAGCAAATCCCCAGGCTGTCCCCTGCCCTCTCAACTACACAGCTGGTCCTTGGATGAACTTCTTGCTGTGGATCCTCTCAGCAGGCTGAGCAGTGCTGAATAAACTGAGAGCAGGCACTGAAATGCTGCTGCTTATGGTTTCTTCCCTTCTTGCAGGAGCGAATCCAGGCAGATGAAGTGATTGCGATGTTGGACCAGGAGCATCTAGGACCCAGTGAAATGAACATCAACCCAAAAGATGAGCTATGAGCTAGGCCAAAGACTTTTTCTATTAAATATTTATTTAATATTGTTAACCTTATTAGAACCCTTCTATTTTTGTACAGAGATGCTGTATAAATTAACAGGTTAATATGATTGTGGAGTTTCAGGAATGCCTCTTCTGTGTTTAGCACAGCTCTTGCTGGGACCTCTCATGCCTCTGCCAGCATCTCCTGCTGGGGCTGATTGCCTCCAACATTCCATGTTCTTCTCTAGCACTTCTCAGGATTTATACAACCCCATTGTATCCCTTTGGAGAACCTCTTTTTTGGGGGGTTTCCTTTTCCTTCCTCTATCAGAAATAGCTGCTTCTCTTTAGCTGCTGCTAGAGAAATGTCTCAGGTGTGCTAACTGACCAGTCTTCCTGCTCCTGCTAAGTGCTGGCTAAAGACCTGGGCAGCGCTGGAGCACAGGTTAATTATGGTTGTCCTTTCCATCTTGGAGCCCTTCACCATTTGAAATACGCTTTTTAGGGGGAAAAAAAATAAACAAAAACAGAACCAAATGAAAACCTAAGTTCTAGCAAAATGCATATCTCTCTGTAGCCATGCAATGCTGGTGTTTAGAATTAATTCTGAGCAAAGCTTCTAGAAAGCATCTGCTGGGCAGGGGCATGAGCTGTGCACAGGCATGAAGGGGCTTGACTTGCAGTGGACTCTGGTGGAATAGGGTCTGTTGCTTGTGTTCTCTCCCTTCTCTTGCTATTAGCCTGGGATGCATGAAAGAAACTCCCGTTTTCAAAACAGCCAGAGGAAGTCTGGGTGGAAGAAGGGGAGGGCAGCTGGAGAGCTGAAATGCATTATGTTGTGCCTCCGTCTGCACCATGCTATTGCATCCAAGGTTTGATTCCTACATGCTGCACATTCAGCATGAGTTTGTGCTGCCATCCCCTTACAACCATGTCTGCCCAAGTGCATCCTGGAGAGCTGCCCCTCCAAGCAGCAGGGTGCATCTTCTGCCCTCCTGGAGGCTGCAAGGATCCCAGCTGGTCCTCTGTCAGGAGGGAATGCCTGTTGCAGTTGGTTTGTTGCTGCGATGGTTAGCCAGGGCTGTGTCTAAATCCAGAGGAAATAAACTAAACATGATGTCTGTGCCCGTCTTTGACTTTCTTTAGCCAAATATTAGAAGGGGAGAGCAGGGGGTTGTGGTTTATCTCATGACGGTGTCTCTCCCTTTAGGCTCTAAAGCAAGCCCCCGCATTCTGGAACAGGCATGGGGGGAAGCCTGGACAAAGTCAAAGTTGTGTGTGTACATTTGGCTGCCTGTCCATCTCCTTTGCTCTGTATCCAGTTACCTATTAACTTAGTTACCATTGGTATGCTTTGGGTAATTTGGAGAGCAAGAGGAGGATGTTGCAGCCCCTATATGCTCCTGGGATGTGCAGGAGGCTGAGGAGCGAAATGGGGGGCCAGCTGGCTTCTGGTGAAACAACAGCTTTGGTGGAGATTGGTGCCTTACACCAGGCAAGGTGCTAAGAAGGAAAGGAGCCTCAGAAGGATGCAACATTTGACAACTCGGTTACAAACATGACCCCTGTATGCCAAGGGGAAAGATTCTGGGCTGCCTGGGCCATGTTACTCATTGCACTGCTCTGCCACCGAGATCTGATTGTGGTCTGTGCCAGGCTGAAGCCAGGAAACAGGAATGCAGAGAGTCAAAGGCAGTTTTCCTCTTTGTTGGTTTTTACAGCTCTCTGCTCTGGCAAAGTCTAGCTCAGAAGCGGATTTGTGTTTCTGCTGCAACAGCAGACGTGGTTGCCAAGTTTGTTGGCACACTGTAGCCTCGCAAGAGCAAGTTACAGAGCTCTCTGGGACATGCACCAAAACGTAATCTAGGCTTTTGGGTCTCTTTTGTATCTGAATGGGATGGGTTGCCACTGAGGTGGCCTGATCTCTGAGAAATGCATTATAACTCTAATATTTGATGTAGCGGCCTGATATGTGCCGGAGCTGTCAGGGTCATATCCTGACTGCCTGCAGGGCACCCACATCCCTGGAAAAAGAAAGCAAGCTAACAATAATACTGAATATATACACTCCTCCTTGGTCAAATACACCCTGGGGACAACCTGGTGGAGTAACATTTTTGCTTCCTGCTACACTGATTCATGTTGGTTATTCCCCTTCTTGCCCTGCCAGTGTAGTAATTGCTGTTTCCCAAAGTCCCAGCATGAAGCAGCTCCCCACAGAGGCAGTGTCTGAAGTCACACCACTAGAATAAAGCTGATGTGCATTTCAGAGCAAGTTTCATGGCTCCTGGGCCAGCTCCAAGCTCCTCTAGTCAAGGCTTGGCCACTGAAGGGAGCCACAACCTAATTAGGTGTCAGCCATTTTGCTATGTATGCCCCGGTTGTATCACTGGCAATAGGAGCTGGAGATGCTTGAACTCATTCAGTTCCTTGTTAACTTTGCTGTGCCCCTCCTAACACTAATAATACATGCAAGGTGGGATTAGCAGTGTTGATCTATGACAGTCAATGAGGAAAAAAACCCAAAAGAAAACAACTCATAAAGGAAACAGAATAGAATTAAAAAGTAATTAAAGCAACAACTGAAGCGGCCCTGTGTGTGTGTGCACACGTGCTTGTGTGCAGCCATTGCTCTGGAAGCAAAGCCCTGCACAGTGTTACTCAATGCCAGGGGATCTTTACTAGAGAGGAGCTTTGTTTTTGTTTTGACATCCACGTGGGACCAAGCCAAGTTTGGTCACCCCTTGCACAAGGCTGCTGGTAGAGGTTGCTGGGGGCTGGAGAAGCCAAATTTGTTCCATAAACATGCCTTAATGCAAGTGGCTGCTAAAAGTTTCTCTCCAGCCAAAAGCTCACCTCTGAAACCTCAATTTAAAATGAGATTTGTGGGCATTTACAAATTCCTGAATCTATAGTCAAGTCTGAAATATCTAAGGCTCTTTATGTTATGTCCAGTGGCTACACAGTCTAGTAAAACCTGGGAATGTTCATGGCCTGTGAGACCTTTTGAGGTGTTTGTAAGCAACTGAACTCACCAAAATTGCTGTGGAGGCTTAGAGCCATGTGGACAAGTCAATTTCCAGAAACTCCACTGGATGATGACTAATCCCCATTGATTCTAAGCTGGTGCATGACAAGCTTATAAAATATGGTGTACTGGAATCTTTTGACCCCTTTATTCTCCAGGATCTAGACTGAGAGACCGAAATACAGAAGCTTTGATCACCCTTGGAGACCCAGAGACAAACCCCGCAAGCCACCAGCCTGACTGAAGGCCCTCTCCTGCTGCCATTCCATCCCATCCTGTAGTTGAATCCCTCTGCTGTCTCCGTACCCTGCTGCTTGGTGTCTGCCCCAGTGATGGACAATTTGGGTGGCACCATCCCTGCTGACTGCTGCACTAAAGTTAGCCAGTCCCTCTGCAAGGGTTTCCCCACCTCGAAGGCACTGTGGTCATGGGTGGCAGCAGAGCCTGGACAGATTTGTCATCTTTGCATTACAACTGTGGGCTGCCTGCAAGCTGCAGCAACTCAGCCAGGAAAAAGCTGTGAGTGAAAGGAGACAGAGGCTGCAGTGAGCACTGCTCATCCCTCCTGATTAAACCTGGGCAGAGCCACCCTGAACACTCAGAGGCAGCTGAACATCTTCCCATGAAAAACTGTCATTAAAAATAAGGCTGTTTCCTCCTGTCCACACCCTTGCCCAGCCTGGGGGAAAAAAGAACAAAACAGCTTGCAGTGAGATAAAAATGGGCTAGTCCTGCTTTGGGGAAGAACTATATTAAAAAAGGAACAAGGCATGCATGTCTTTTGTTTCCACAACTACTCCTGTGCCCATATCCCACCAGAAGAGCCACCTTTTCCTGAGGGACATGTTGCGGCTTGTCTGTGCATCTGGGTATGACCCTGGCCAGGTCCCATGATGCTGTGCTCTTCCCCAGTTGTGGATGGGCATATATTTATACACATATATATATATGTGTATATGTGCTTTTCCTCCCACCACTCCATTTCAACAGCAGGCACTCAAGCTCCATGTATATGATGCCTTGGTGCCTATGACATCCCTGGCACTCAAGACCCAACAGAGTGCAGTTGTGCACAAGGCCAGATCCTGCACCTTTGTTCACCCAGGCACAGCCCTGCCTTCACTTTGTGCCTGGGTTGCCCACATGAACAGGTATAATGGGTGTCATTAAGAACAACAGCACCCCCCCCATCCTCCTGGAGCACAATGCAGTGTGTGGGGGTCACTTTCTGTCCCCAAAGCACACACTGCACCAGCAAACTTCTGTCTCCACAGGTCTGGTGGACACTGTGGCCAGCCCAGCATTACATTTATCTTGCTTTGAACACATGGTGAAAGCTGGCACTGGGTTTGTTTCCTTCTCACTTTTCAAAACTTTGTTATGCAAAAGAAAAAAAGAAAGAAAAAAAATATTATAAATGCCAACATGTCCCAATCCCCTGGCCACCAGCCAGCCCTGCCAAAAATCACTCCAACACACTACAGGAGCTTAAGAAATCAAAACAAGCAACTCAGGGAGCTGCCTAGCCACCCTCACCTTGTTTCTGGGTGAAAGCACTGGTGAGCTTCAGGGGAGCAGGGCTTAGGCTGGTTCTGGACACACATCAGCGAGCAGCATGCGAGGCCATGGAAAGAGAGCGCGGGTGCTGGCAACCACAGTGCATGCAGTGGCCAGACCAGGGAACACGAGGGCCCTGTGGGCAAATGGAACCAGGCTGGCGGATGGACACGCTTGGCAAAGGAGCAAATCGGCTAATAATCATTTCCAGGGGTGGTTTGGATAATAAGAATGGCAGTTCTAGTAGGTGTTTCCTGAGGTTGAGCAGGCCAGGGCAGGGGGAATTAATATGAGTTTAGTTTAGCTCCTACCCGTCCTTTATTTGTAATGAGATTAACAGCAGAGTTGGTAGTGGCACCATCAGTCTGCTGCTATGATGGGGTGAGCCAATAGGCAGCTCCCACAATGCCTTGCATGCAAGCCAATGGCTCCAGCACACAGGGAAAAACACCGGAAAAAACATCCCTTTTATCACACATGGCTTTTTTGCAGTGGCCTTAGGATGGCTTTGCTCCCAGGTTCAGGGGAAACACGCTGTATTGGACTGACCTGGCTCCTTCTGGCAGTGCCAGGAGCATGGCTGACCTCCTGGCACAGCTCAGCATCACCAGCTCCTCCTTGCAGTGCTTCTGCACCCAATGCCAGCTGAGAGAGACAGGCTAAAAGCTGGTCCTTGCTTGTTGGTGAGAAATGAAGCCACTGCTTGCTACCAATATGCTTTGGGCAGCTCCAGTGCAATAAATGAACCCAGTTGATTTGACTGCAGTAAGGCAGAAACTGGAAAGAAGTGTGAATGCCCTGCAAGGCACCTCCCAACTGCTCACAGTGCTTTAGCTGGACTGTAGCAAAGGTGGAGAAGAAACTCTCTTGCAATCCCCCTTAAAGAGGGGAGAATGTGGGCCCCTTGGCAAATTTTGTGAAGATCTGTCAGACCTGTGACAAGGTCTGTTCATGGCAAACTTAGAGACACCTTGTATTGTACATAGCTCTTGTAGGGGAGTTTTGGGTAGAAAACCACTGAAACAAAAGCCATGTATTTCAAAAACCTCATATTAGTTGCAGTAACTGGGCACATATGGGCCAAGTGCTGTAAGGCACCTTGGCACCAGGCCCTACAGGGCTCTCTGTAGTGGCTGGGCACAGCCAAGATGATGCCTGTGCCTGACGTCCCCTTCACCACATTGTTAGTCACTGGCCACATCACCCTACGTCAGGATGCCCACAAAACCCAGCTGTGGTGACCAGCATTTCTGCACAAAGGCATTCTTGTGAAGCCCCATCAACTTGTGCCCATGGCCCAGGGGTGGCCAAGTGCTGTGAAGGGCAGCTGCCCAGTGCCAGGGGGGATGCGAGAAGCACTCCCACCAGCACACAGGAAACAAACAACCCACCAGCATCTTAAAACCAGTTTGCTGCCCCCAGGCACCTGGGGGTTGTTTGTTCATCTCTTTTCGTTTCGACACCTCATGTGAGAAGCTGGGAGCTGGCATCCACTGCTCCTGTGGTGCCAGCTCAAGATTGTTTTATTTGATTTGCCGTCCAAATTGGGTGGATGGGTGGAGGCTGAATTTTCCCCTTTATTTTTGTTTTAAAAAAAACCCTTCTGGCCCTGGGTGAGGCAGAAGGAGCTGAGTAGTTTCATCTGTCTTCTATGTGACAGTTACCTGCCTGCAGCGGTAGGGCCACAGCCTGACTCCTCTGAGCAGAGGAACTGTTTTTCACTGGGGACAGCCCTCAGACGCCTTGCACAGCAGTTTTTATGTCCCCCGCCAAGGACACTGGAAAAACCTTTAGCATGGATCCATCCTTCTTTGCTCTGCCCAACGGGTCAAAGGAAAAATGAAGCCTTTAATATGAGCAGTCAGTCCATGGCGCAGGGAGAGGATAGGTCAGGCTGTGAGCTTCTCATCAGCAGTGGGGTGATCACCAAAAGTCCTGGCCTTGTAGCCTGGACTTATTTTGTACAGCTGCAGAGAAGGGGTTTGTCACCGAAGGTCCACAGGGAAAGCCCTGAGCCACATGCAGTTGACACCCTGAGGTGCTCTGATCAAACACTTTCAGAATAACTGTCCCCACATCAAAACATGGCCCTGACAGAGACTTAGGGATGGGATAAAGTATATACAGACTTTCTGCCCAGCCCAGCCATGCCTTGTGCTTCTCCAGGTGACTCACCTGGCCCTCCCAGCAAGCAAAGCAGCCCAGGAGGGTTTTCCCCATCTCACTCATGGCTGGGATTGATGGCGCTGGCTGGAGCTGCTGGCATCACTGCTTGGGGCCAAACCTGCAAACTGTGTTTGCTCTCGGAGCATAACGAATCTTTAACAGTTCCCCTTGAGGTGGAAGATGCCACATCCTTTCTCTCCTTTCAGACTAATTACACTGAAACAAAAGGTGAGATACACCATTCCAGGAATGTTACCAAGCCTGTGAGTCCTCCACCCAGCAGGATTAGGT
Source organism: Psittacus erithacus (assembly GCA_009867235.2). NCBI lineage: Eukaryota > Metazoa > Chordata > Aves > Psittaciformes > Psittacidae > Psittacus > Psittacus erithacus. Next base: position 225,020 of record WYDI02004974.1, on the reverse strand, counting down.
AGGAGCTCTGGATGGCACGAATAAGATGCCGGCAGCTGGCCTCCTGCTCCTCTTGCTCAACCGCTGGCGCCACCAGACAAAAGATAACAAACATCTCTCCTGCTCTCATGATGGGCCTAGCAGCAAAGGAAGTTTTCCAGGTCAGAAGCTACTGCTGGGTAGCCCATGCTCCAGGCCATGTAGAAGAGTCTCCATCCCTCAGCACCAATTTGCCCTAGCTGTGAACACCATGTACTATTGTCACGTAGGTGAAACCCAAAAGGTGCATACCCCAGGCACGACTTGGTTTCTCCCCTGCTGCTTTTAAGCTGCATCTCACTTCCAGCACTTCCAGTCTTCCAAAGGGATGATGACATAGCTGCTGCTGATTCCTCCTAAACACCTTGAAGTTTTCAGGAAAACCCCAACAGAACTCTATGCTTTCCCCTCCATTGGCAGCTCTACAAGTCATTAGTCGCCATGCTGTCAGGCCATGGATGTCTGAAGGCTTGCAGACACACTTGATATAAACAGAGAGAAACGCACCAGAGGGATCATTCTGTTCTAATTTAGGAGGGGGAAAAGGGAAACCCAGGCCAGCTCTGAAAGTATCACCCAGAGCTTCCTCATCCCTACCATGCCTGGCCACCCCAGTCAGCATTGCTCTTCTTCCACATGCAATGGGGATGCTCACAACCAGCTAAAGCAGCATGAATGGGAAGAAAATCAGGCTTAGGAAATTTACCTGTATTAGTATAGATGTATGTCTTGGGCACCCTTTTCTGCAGCCTCATTTGGTTTGATTTGGCTGCCTCAACTAGGTGAGAGCCTTCTCAAAGGTATTCCAGATGCCCTCGTCTAACCAGGCATGCAAGGGTTAACCAACGTGCTGTTTGGGCCCAGCTTCACCTCAGTTCAAATGGAGCAGAAGTAAGGCTCTACTCATTTGTCTTGAAGATGCGTAAAAGAGTCAAGTGCTGCAATTTGTGGTCCATACCCTCCCAAGCCAGACTCTCTGCTGGGCTTCATCTCTTGTGAAATGCTGCAGTAACTCTGTGCTGCTTCCTTGCCATTGGGGCACCCCTGAAAAAAACAACAGGAAAAAAGTAAAAATAATGAAATTTCAGTCAGTGCTCTGCTCCTGAGACCTCTCCAGGCAGCAGCTGGTCACAGCCTGCATGGGATGCAGAGTGCCTTTTCCTTCACCTCCTCTCCTGCCCTTCATCGGGCTGCTGCCATCCTTGGCAGGGCTTTCCATCTTGTCCAATTTCCTCACCTCCAAGGCAAGGCTGAAATAATCTGTGGGAAATGCTGCCCATGGCCTGACTGTAATGCACTTTAATGGTTACTTGCTAATATTCTACCCTGGGGTGAAATGATAAGTTTCAGGCCCAGGTGGAACATGTTCAGCCATCACTTCTTTGGGGCAGGCTGAGTCACTGCTGTTAGAGATGTGCAAATCGAGTTTGTGTGTCGTTTTGGTGCATGTGTTTATACCATAAGCCTTAACCTTCAACACACAGCACAATCCCACCTGCTGATAGCTCCTAAACACTGACTTCCTCCTGTTAAAAGTCACTAATTAAGTGGTAGTAAAGGCTAGAATATAAACTTTAAATAGAAGTAACTGTCTTGCTACCCACAGCTCTTCAAGCTGGAAGAAAACTTTTCTAAAGGGAGAACAAACAGTGAGGTCTGTGTCCGGCAGCCTTCGCCCTCAGTGGCAGGCAGACACTCCCACGGGCTGCTCCTCTGGAAAATGAAAGCCCTGCTCAGGTCTTTCAGCAGGTGTTTTGGATCTGAGGTGCACGCCACAGCCTAAACGCCATAAGGAAGGGACCAGCTCACATATGCCAATGCTCAGGGCTGGCTATGTGCTCAGCTCAGCATGCAGGAGCTCTGCATCAGCCTTCAGAGCGCCAAATCTGGCTGTGGAGGAAGAATGCTAGACACTGCTCTAGGGCCAGGCTTCATACACATAGGCATTGCAGCACCTTCTAGGCACATTGTACTGGAGGTGAACCCTTACCTCCTGTTTATGCGAAAAACATCTCCATGAAAATACTCATGTTCAGCTTCATGTTGGCAACTGTGTCCAGGTTCAACAAGAGATGCTTGGCAGTGTCCTTGGAGTAAGAAATCAATATATTTATCTCCCATTTCACCATGGTGTGTGGATAATTTCATGCAATTGTTCAGCCACCCACGCCTTTAATTAATCAAAGAGCTTTTCACGCAGCACTGTGCAGTATTTTGTTTCCTAACATCCCTGCCACAGAGCACTAGGATCTGTTGTAACATTTCTTACTCAATTCCATCATTGAGGGCTATGTAACTAAGAAGAAGATAGATCACATGTGTAGAGATCTTCAGCATTGTCTCCAGAGGCGATTTCCAGTGAACCAGAAGCTGTATTAATCAGAAGCCCACAGAAGGATTTGGGAAGACAAAACAAAACTAAAAGAGAACCATTCAAAACCCCAAAACAACCTCAGGAAGAAAACTGGAAAAACTCAGCAGATTCCCTGTGGCGCTCTTTAGGAAATACAGGAAAAACTGGAGGAAATCCGAGGCTCTCCTAGAGAACACCTTGCCAAACTTTACTGATGTAGGACAGAGATGAAAATCCCTTCCAAAGGACCAAGGGGCCACCCCAACATACTCCCTTTCAGACCTGCTCCTGCCCAGCTTCATGCTGCATTTGCTGATGGGGGGAAAGGGAAGTACAGGTAGAGACTGGATATGGCCAAGTTGGAGAGTGCTTGGAAATGTTTGGGCTGTATGCTAAATAACTGAAGAGAAATGCCTGACAAATACTTGTCCACCCCTGAGAATCAAGCACCCAGCTCACTTCGTTGTGTGCAAATGAGTGGTGTGGGCACTTTTCCCTCTTGGCTCCCTGCAGATCATGGTGATCCAGGCCAGGAAAGCTAGGCATGGATCTGGAGGCCAGGGCAGGGGTGGGCAGAGCGTGGCCATGGAGCCCAAATCCCACACAAGTATTGCCCATAGCTGCCAGCACTGCACACCCCTTCTCACCCATCACCCAAGGTGGGTGCCATCCTCTCCAGCTCCCCAGCCATCTCATTTGGAGCTGCAAACTGCCTCCATAGCACAGCCCTGAACTGCAGCGGGTGCCTGCCCAGTGCTGGGGCTGCTGTCGTGTTTGGCCTCCCATGGGGCAGGACCACTCAAAGAGCAGGGCGAACTTTCAAAGCGTGTACCACCAAACTGAGCCGGAGCCAGCCCACAGACTCCAAGCAAGCAGCCCCGGGGAGCACGTCCCTCTGTGTGCAGCACCTTACAGAGCCATGCAGGTGCACAGTGGGGAGCTGGGTGCCGCAGGCAGCTTGGCGCTGGCAGGGTGCTGGGCTCCCCACCCAGACTGGCTGAGCTGGCTGCTGCAGCGGCAGCATGGGAGCCTGAAGCCCCCCACCAGTGCTCCAGCCAGGTGCTGCTGTGGGAGTTCCTGGCTGCCTCATGTGCTCCCCACAACATACCTGGTGGTATTTTCTCAGCTGGAAGAAGAGATGTGTATCGCTTTGGTAGGAGAACTTCTGCCGCTAAGACTGTGTGCGACTGTGTGAGTGTGTGGAGGGAAGGTGGAGCACCTCTCACGCCCTTGGGCAAGCATGCATGGTGCTGGAAGCCTGGGGTGCTGCTGCGTGATGGCTGTAGCTGCAAGGTGTTGCAGCACCAGGTAACTGTGCAGGGCTGCTTGCCTCCAATGCACCTCCAACCAGCCTCCTGGCTCTGGAGACATCTCTGGTTCACCAACCAAGTGCACAGCTTCAGGCTTTTTGCAACCTGGGGTGAGGGCAGCAGTCTGCTGGCTTGGCAGGTGATGGTTTTTCGTCTTCTTCCTCTGAATTTCTCATTTGTGCTGGTGTTGTTTGGCATGGGTACCACCCTGGGGATTCCCTGGGTGCACAGCAAAGGGTGAGAGAGCAGCAGCTTTCCCTGAGAAGCAACTACAATAAAGTTTGTTCTGAAACACCAGTAGATCACTTACTTACTCTACCCATGCAAAATAAGCAAACGAGTTGCTGCTGCAGCTCTTGCATGTGGGATGCGAGGGAAAAGGTGTTGAAAAAGGCAGCTTTATAAAACTGATGCCCAGGAGCCATTTGAAGGGCTGAGAGGGGGCACAGGCTCAGTGATTCGGGTTGCACCCACATGGGACCACAACGGCGGCAGGAGGAGGAAGGCTGGCACCATGAGCCGCCAGCCACAGCCACCTTCAGATGCAGCGAGTCCCTGCATCCCTGTTCGAGGCTGCCGGCGGCACAACAGCAGAGGCGCTCGGAGCCGGGCCCGGAGAGGGTCCCACTAGAGGGCAGTGGCTCCCCGGACAGCGAGGCCGCCGCCCTCCTGGCTCCGCTCCGCCGCTCACAAACTGCGCATCGCCGCGGCCTCCGAACTGCTGTGCTCTCGTGTGTACGACGAAGGTAGCGTTACAAATCCCCTTCACAGAGGAACCAGCATGGGCTGGAGATGCTGTACTCGGAAGCGCATTGGCTCCAGCTCAGCCAGATCTCCCGTTGTCTCAATTTTGGTTTATTTTTTTAATGCCTGCCTGGGGAAGAGATGTTTTAGTTTTTCCCTATTTCTCTTCAGACCCTGCACCAGTTTCTTTGCCTCACACAGAGACCTTCAACCAGTTACTCGCTGCTGGATTGTACATGGTTGTGCCATGAGAGTGCCCTTCTTAGTGAGCCACAAGCCTTAGGAGCTTGGCAAAGCTGATTGCACGGACAGAGCCATCCCACTTAATGTCAACACACAAGGTTAGTCTTCCCTTGGCCTTGAAGCAGGCAATAATGAGACCACATCTTCCAGGGCATGATTCAGAGTGGGAAGCTAATACACTCTGAATGCCTCCCCAGGGACTTTTTGCCACTGATGATGAAGGGAACCTAATCTCCTACCCTAGGCAGTTGGGAGACACAATGTAAGCATCTCCCTTGCATGCTGTAATGGTTGATATCAGCCAATCTGCCTGTGAGTAATTGCTGAGCATGCCAGAAGGCACTTACCTCCTGCTGGAGCATGTTTCCCCATCATCTGGGGAAGTGGCTCAGCCAAAAAAGCCGCTGGCTGCCATGCTCACATTATCACTGCATGCAAGGAGAGTGCACTGCAGCAGCAGTGAGGAAATCAGCTGAATGATGCATGGAGACCCTTGCCAAACACTGAATCTTAGAGCTATCAAGTTGAAATCCAGTTGCCCATGGGCCAGTGTCTGATGTTGCCGTGGGAACAGAGCAAGGTGTGGTACTGCTGTGACTGCAGCCACCAAAGCAGAAACACACTGGGGACAAGCAATGTTCGCTGGTGTGACCAGGACCCTTCCCCCTGGCTTCCGTGCTGTAGGCACACAGGGTACACCAACCCCAGAGAAACCCCTTGGTGCTTGCCCATGTGCTGGGGCTGCAGCAGCAGCCTCCATGTCCCACCCCAAATCCTGCATATTCTGCCCCTGAGTCTCACATAGCTTTTCCTTTACTCACCACTGGTCCCAGGCGTCTGGCGCACTTCCTGAAGGCAGAGCTGATGTTTCCTAAGAACAAAACTTATGACACGGTAGGAATGTTTACAGGGAAGTAATTTTAATAAAACCAACTGATCCCCCCACCTCCCCAGAAAAGGACTTTGGCCAGTTTGAGCTAAGGAAGAATGCAGCCATGCTCACCTAGCAGTGAAGCATGACTCCAATGGGCAGCCCTGCAACATCTGCAGGCAGAAGGAGGGGGATTGCAGAGAGGCTCCAACTCCTCACTGAATGAAAAGCACCTACTAATAGAAATGCACATACACACAAAATAAACCAGCTGGTTCCACAGTGCTGATGTTAAGGCCTTGTGCTGAAGGGATGGTACATACAGTTGAGAGAGGCTGGGCATAAAGAAAAGGGATCAGCCCATGGGCCGGCATCAGGAGAGCAAAGCTGTAGCAAAGAGAACTGTCATATGCTTCTGTATTAAATTTTGGCTTCTTGGTCTTAGAGAAGCAAGCTGGGAGAAAGCTGCAACCAGTCCTTTCCAACAGAACATAAAGATTCTTTTCCTCCCAGTTTATTTGATGTTCATGGCCAGTGTATCCAAACATCAACAGTAAGGTTCCAGAATTCCTATCTCCACCCTTTGCTATAGGCTCAGGAAGACAATTTGCTGCTGTCATGGGTCACAGAGAGCCAAAATATCTCAGGACCCAGAAACCACTAGCTTGAGCCTGGCAGCCAGGTGAGACTATTTGCCAAACCTGGCTGGTGAAGGCTCAGCACAAGCACAGCCCATGCTCAGGTGGCTACAGTCCATATCTTGGTAGTGGCTGCGCACTGCTGCCGCACAGAGCAGACCACGCAGGAGAGCCCTGCAGGGCCTGGAGTAGCTGCTCACTGACCTTCACACAGTTGATATAAGCTGTACATTTTATAGCTCAGTAAATCAGAAGGTCAAGTAGCCCAAGCTCCCACTTGGTGCTAGGGCTAGGCTGCCCACACAGTTTTCCTGCTGAGAAACTACTTGCAAAGAGGCAGAGTGGGAGGCCAGGTCCTGCACTCCTCCCTCCATAGCACAGGCAGGCTCTTTGCTGTCAGGAAAGGGTTTTTGCTAAGCCATGCAGGGCAGGAAGAATGTAATGAGCAAGACACCCTTTACAGGCTCCACTCAGAGGTTTGCCAAGGTCTGTTATGTCTGGATAAGTTTCATTTCAGGGGACTGCTAGCTTCAGCACACTTAGAACTAGCAGCATAGAAGGGCATGCATGTCTTCAGAGGTCCACCAAAGCTTGCAAAACACAGCTGGAAGCTTGTAATGGATCCCTGCCCTGAAAACCTCATGCTTGCATATAAAGTATCCCAATATCCAAAGACAAAATTCCAATGAGTATGGGTGGAGGGCAAAAGGGAGAGCACCAGCTTGGGATTCCTCACTCCCAAAATCCTTGCTGTAACCTAAGGAATGTAGAAGGTCCCTACTCTGACAGTGGATCACAGCAGACAGCAATTGCAACCATTGGCAAACATATTTCAAGCTTACCTCGTTAACGGAACTAAAGTGCTATTTCACCTCATCCAATTTGCTCATCTAGAGGCAGAGTCTATCATCTGAAACAGCAAGTTCTTGCAGCTATTGTAGTAGGACTTTCCTCTTTGAGGGAAAGATACTAGTTTCTAACATCAGATTCAAGCAATCACTGACTGCCAGTGTGCAAACAGGCCTCTGGATATTGATATCCAGACATAACTGCTTTCACCAAAATCTAAATTTTTTGCCAAAAGGAAAAAGAAACAGTGATCAGAACCAATAAATCAGACAGGCATTCCCTACCCTAATGGTAAATGTGAAACTAACTCCTAAGGAAAGCCATGGACTTTCATTCTTCTGAGATCTTCATGGGGTTTGTTTTTTGTTTTTTTTTTGGGGGGGGGAGTTGTTGTTTGGTTTGTTTTTTGACTCATAATCGAGAAAATCTATAAAAGACAGACATGGGCCCCATATAGAAACCACTAATGAAGCTGGGCTGACAGAGGCCACTCCATCACTTTCAGGACAGCCACCCCACTGGCTCTGAGCTGCTCTTCTTTCAAATCCTTGAAAGAATTATTGAGATACCAAGGAAAAGGAAATGGCTTTGGTAGGAGAGAGGATTCTCAGGGTGATGCACAAAGCCTTTGGCGTAAGTTGCATAAGAAGGACAATACTCCCCAAGCTCCACTGGGAATGGTGGAGATGGCTGTGCAAGGCTGTTTCACAAGTGCGGAGGTAAGCAAGGGCAGCACTGACCCTGCTTGCTCCAAGTGTACCTTCCTTCCTCCCAGCTAGGGCACACAGAAACCAGAGCTCCATTGTATTTGAGCAGAACACTGAACACAGGGCGCTTCCCAGTGCCCTGCTCAAAACCAGAAAGAAGAAACCTGATAAGAGGGCAAAAAAAAAACAAACCACAACCCCTCAGCCATGCAAACAATGCAAAAGCCAGAAGACTTCACAGTTCATCACGAGGCTTAGGGGGGCTGACCCATTTGATCTGCCAGAAAGAAGGCAGATGGGTGTGCAATGGCACCTTATGACACGCCCTTGTGACATGGATGATGTGGGGATGGGAAAACTACACATGTGGGCAAAGGCAACACTGAGCCCTGACTGCTTAAAGGAGGGAGCAGCAGGAAAGGCTCCTGCTCACTTCCAAGAAGGCGCACAGGTAACACAAGAAATTGTTTGGGAATTCAGTGTCATTTTCACTTTGGCTTTTATTTTCATTGACTTCAACAACAAGGTGTTCCAAAGCACACACAGGTCTTGGTGCAGGCAACACTGTCATTGCTACAAGCATTGGCAGATTCTCAGCTCAATTAACCCATATGCTTTGATGTATCAAAACAAAACAAAAATCACAGCTCTACAGAAGAGGGTAAAAGCTACAGCAGTTCAAACTCACTTGAAGATTCCAGTTATACAGAAGTGGGCTCCATAGCGGTATACAGTAGAAAGGTTTTCACAGCATATATTTTAATCATTAGTGATGCAGCAGAAAAGCTGACTGCTGATCATCTCGCTGCTGAGTTGAAAGGCAGATACTGAAGTTCGTGCACCCAGACTCTGGGCACAGCCTTAACTGCATTAACCTTTATAGTCAGAAGCTTCCTAGTTCCTAAAATGACGGTATTTTTGCATCAGTGTTGGTACAATGCTGAAGCAGCTCAGAAAGATTACATACTGGTAATGGCAAAACCTGCGAGGTGAGAAGGGCACAGCCTAATTCACCTCCATGACTTTGCAAAGTATCCACACTAACACTTTCCCGGCACTAACACTGCCCAGCTGACATTCTTGCACCAAGTCAAGAGCAGGATGACTCGCTTCTTGTGTAGCATATAGGAAAACAACAACAACAAAAAAGACATAGTAAGTTTTCACACTGAGTATGTTAAATACTTTGAAATCTAGGACACTGCTCTTTGAAGTGTTACAAAATAAATGATAAAACAGGCTTCCAGTACCTGCTCCCCTCCCCCTCAACTGCAAAGTAACACAGGAATCTCAGTATGAAAAATACAAATATATCTGTCCAGTGATGAGCCATTTGTTACAAGGTATACTGTAAGCATTCTGCATAAAAATAATAATTAAAAAAACCAAAAACAGAAAAACAAACAACATTTTATTGTGGTTCTGTCAGACCCGGTAGCCCAAGAAGAAATAAAAATTGGCATGTTATGCTGTAGGAAACAAAAATTACACATACAAAAAAATATTTATATACACACTTTACAGGGTAACAATCTTGCAATACCATTTAGAGCTATCCAAAATAGGCTTGCACAGTTACTGAAAGGCAGTCTTTGAATGCAACATAGACCTGGCACAACAGACAGATGGAGTAGGATACTAACAATATCAGGCTTAAATGAAATATATGGCACACAGCAGGGCCCAGAAACAAGCCACTGCATTGAAACGAGATGATTTGGTTATAGCAAGCTAGGATGACAAGTGATTTAAGCTGCTTTTTTCATCTTTCCTCAGCTAAAAAAAAAAACAACATAAAGTCAGGCTTACTGTTAAAAAGAGCAGGCCAACTTGAAAGCAGCTGTGCTGAGCTGAGCTCCTCCATTTAGGTTTGTTTTGTATATGTTAGAGTCTCACTACCCTGGCCAACATAAACACGAAAACATGCTCTCTGTTCAGTTACTTGTCCATAAGATCACTGGCAGCCAGAGGAAATGCTTCAGAACACAGCTGCTGTAGAACCAATGAAGAAATCACAAAAAAACAAATCCAAAAAACAAAAAACAAAACCAAAAACCAACCACAGAGAAGAATCAATTTCTCATGTAAACATGGCTTTCTGTAGTAGCAAAACTCATATTACCAGGAACCCATCCTTGTTCCAAGGCAGTTGGCAACATCTTTCTTTTTTTTCTTCTCCACTTCTAGTTGCTCATCACTTAGTCTATAGTCACCAACAACAAACCACAACAGGCTCCAGCCTATTACAGATGTATCTAAAGATGGTTCTACTTTACTTGGCATGAAAGCAATCTAGCATGGTCCAAGTAAACGATTGCCTGGGTTTAGGATAACCGAAGCCCTACAAATCAGTGTGCAGCTCTCAGTTGGTTCTCTGTTCAACTGGAGGCTAGGCGGGCAAACCCTTATGCTAAACTACCCAGGCTGCACATGCGGCAAAGCCTAATTCTCTAGCTTAAATGTCAGTAGTACAGAATGGCTAAAGGTTGGGTAGAGGGCAGAATTCATGAGTGATCAATGGCTGTAATTGCATTTATATCCTGAAACAAGCAAACCAGGACATAGATATGAATGTAAATTCAAAACAAGAAGAGACAGTAGGTATGTTTCTTTTCCCAGAGAAGGTGAGGGAAAATGAAAAAGTGAGTTGCAGGTGGCTGTAAGCCCTGGCCTGCCCAGCAAAGTGCATGTGCTGTCTTGGCTGGAGAATATTACACATGAACAGAGCACTGAGCTCCGTGGGAAGAGGCTGGTTAAGTGCAACATTTAGCAGACCGATTCCCATTTATTTTTCAGATGAACTGCCAGTTCAGAGTTTGGTGGCTTTGGGTTTTTTTGCATTTGGTTTTGGGGTTGAGATGGGTTGGTTTTTTTTTTTTTGCTTTTAAGAAAATTTTCACCTTCCTGCTTTTCAAAGCGAGATCGCTGGATAAGAAAGACAAGTTTGCAGGTCAGGATGCCCACAAGATGTGGGATTCAAAAGTCAGGAAAAGAAGCCCTGTCCCCAAAGGAAAACACAAAACAAGCACACCGCCTTCTCTAGAAGGTCAACGGGCTTTCAAGGAAATACCACCTGCTCTTCCCCTTGCAAGAGCTGTAGTGGAGGTTGTGGTCCAGGAGTATGACCTAGACAGCATCAAGGGCATAACCCAGAATAAATGAGCAAGAAGTTTCCCTCTGCCCTTTGTCCAGGGGTGCAGTACCAAGCAGAAGGAAGACAAGGGCTGAGCAGTTTGTGGCTGAGGTGGGGTGGTGCGGGGTCCACGGTGCTCACTCCCCTTCCTCCTTGATGCGTTGCTGTTTGTTGCGCCTGGCATCCATGTCAAAGTTGAAGTCATTCCACTCATCGCGGGGAGGGAAGGAAATGGTCTGCCGGAGTGTGAAGCGGACCGCGTCGATGACCCGCTCCCCCCGCGTCTCACTGGAGCCCACGCTGACCGTGGAGGCGCCGCTGGGGGTGCGCAGGAGGTGGGGAGGGGAGGAGAAGTCATGGAGCTGCCGGTGGTCCAGGATGCCCTTCCAGATGGCATGGCGGAACTGCTCCGGGATCTTGAGGCTCACCAGATCCTGGAAAGGCAAGGTGGAGGGCTTAACAGGGCAATACCCAGGCAAGCTGGGAGCTGGGAACAGAAGAAGCCTCTGGGCCACTCTGCAAATGCCTACTAACCAACAATGCTGCTAAAATTGGCCATGATGCACTGCAGGAGACAAACCACTGCTCCTGAAGGTGGTGGTTCACTTTTTAACAAGAGCGTGCAGCCAAGAGGCAGCAAGAACACAAGGTCTCTTCTGAAGTTACACAAAACACACATTCATGCATGAGATATGGTGACCTCAAGCTAGATGTTTAACTGGACTGCAAGGCACCCAAGACAACCTCTGGGAGATCTGCTGGTTGTCTATGGCAGGGAATGCTGGGCTGCAGAAATTCAACGGCTTTGAAAACTGCTGTGTTTATTTCAAAGCCCGCAAAAGGATTTTAGAATTCAAGTCTGAGCTTCAGTATTCAAAGCTCTGGGTCTGACCATCTAGGAGCTGCCTTACTTCAACATAACTAAAGTTTACGAACAGACATATAACCTTACAAAACTTTGAGGCCTCATCATTTCTGGTGCGGTACCTGAGGAGGGTAGCATTACCTAGACTCTGGGAAATGCGATAGCAGCTTCTGAAAAAATAAGCACCCAGCTTTGGTTAATTTGGGTCAGCTTTTCTAATTATAGCAGCAGCAGAAGGAAGGCAGCCCATGCTAGGAAGCAAAAGCACCACAGCTTTGCAAAATCTTGGGGCAAAAAACCAGGACGGCCAGCTCAGAGGAGAGCAATGGCACAGGAGAGGAAGCAGCAACCCTGCAGGAAGCACCATGCAAGAGAAAAAAAATCAAAAGCAAAACAGGGCGGAGACGCCAGTGGCAAGGGAAGATCGAGGTAAGGCCAGAAAACAGCAGCAGGGAGGGAAAAAAACACAGACCACTTCTGGACAGCCTGCTTGTCTGCAGGCGACTGAGGTGTTTCAGAGCAGTGTAAACTGAAACCAAGCCTTGCAGAATTAACAGGCATGTGGGCTGGGGCCACTTTTGGGGCTAAAACAGAGAGTGGTGGGGAGGGGGAGACATTCTTTCTCTCTGCCAGGCAAGACAGTTACAATGCTGGCCCTGAGTCCAGCTGCTTTTCACCTCGCAATATGTCTTCTCTGTGTGCAACAGTCTTAAATCAAACTAATCATATAAAATAAAAAATATACTGAGTCTGGATTTCTGACTCATTCCTAAAGCAGGGCCAAGAGTGCAAACAAAGGAAATGGTGAGGAGTTACTTACATCCATGGAGTAATGCTCAATCTGATAGATGGTGGTCAGCCCCTGGGTCGTGAAATAATCCACACAGGATGAGCAGCCCAACCTCGCTAAGAAGCTGCAGAGGAGGAAGGAAGGAAGGAGAGAGAAAAAGGATCACCCTGGCTGCAACAGCCCAAACCACAGAAAAACCAAACACTCAGCCAACCTGCAGCAACAGGAAACAAAGCTTTCACCCTTGGCTTGACCTCCAAGACATCCCAGGCCAGCAAGCCACATTGCTGCCATATCAAACAAATGAGGGAGTCCTTCAGCTCAGCACCTAGGAGACAACCCTTGTGGCAGCATATTGTCTTAGTCAAGAGCCAGTGCTGCACAGCCTGGATCTTGGGCCAAGAAGGCTCACATGGGCCATCCCGCCAGGTCACTTCACCCAGAAGGAAGCTGAGCCTATGGCAGCCTGCTGCATGGATAGAGGGCTTCAGCAAGGCAGTGGGTATGGGGCTCAGAAACATCATGCAAACAAAATACATCAAGTCAGCACATTCCTCCCTAAGTGTAAAGGATTCCTCCTTTATGGGCAGCATCTTTCAACCTGTTTGACCTCATGGAGGGCAGAGGAGCTTCTGAACCCAGCCATGGCTTGTCTCAGGTGGCCAAAGGGGGAAAAAAAAAGAAAAAAAAAAAAGAAAAAAAGAAAAGAAAAAAAAAAAAATTGAAAAAAGTGTGGGTTACACCCGGCCTCCC